>APFE031496137.1:0-12752 GCA_000404065.3 Pinus taeda
AGAAATTATAGTTTTTGGCAGCCCATGCAGTCTGAAAATGTTCTGCATAAAAATGTGGGCAATCTGTACAACCTTATAAGTGGATTGGACTGGTATAAAATAAGCTGACTTGCTTAATTTGTCGACTACCACCATGATGGAATCGTTGTTCCTTTTCGTCTTGGGTAATCCCGTTATAAAATCCATTTAGATAGTTTCCCATTTCCACTCCGGAATTGGTAGTGGATGCAATAATCCTACAAGGTGCTGATGTTTTGCTTTAATTTGTTGACATTCCTGACAACGTGTCAGATATTTTGTTGCATCCTTCTTCATTCCAGGCCAATAGTACTCTTTCCGGAGTGCAGTAATCAACTTTTGATACCCCGGGTGTCCAGCATAAGGTCTTTTGTGAAATTCATATAAAATCAAGTTTTTAATGTCCATTTGGTTGGGTACAACCCGTTTTTATATTTCAGCATGCTAACAGCATCCATAGTGTACCCTTGCTAATTTTCTTTGTTGTTTGGAATTTGAACCTACTGTCTTGTTTGCTGAAATTTCAAATCTTGCTCTGCTGCCGCTTTTATCATGTCATCGAATGTAGTTTGTACCCCACTGCAAGCAATTTCGTATAGACAATGTGCCTTCCGACTTAAAGTGTTCGCTACCCGGTTCTCCTTTCCTTTTAGATGCTTAATCTCGAAATCAAAACCGCTTAAGAAATCTACCCACCGTGCCTGTCTGGCATTTAAGATAGGCCGACTAAAATAATTAGTTAGGCTGTGATGATTTATCGTTAACAAAAATTTCCTTCCCATTAGATAGTGGCGCCACATTTTTAAGGCGTGAATAACGGCTGCCAACTCTAAATCGTACGCAAAATAGTTCTGCTTATGTTCCTTTAACTTTCTAGACTTGTAGGTGATTACCTTACCCTCCTACATCAGTACTCCTCCTACTCCTTCCTTACTTACATCTGTACACACCACGTAATCCTTAGCCGGATCTGCTATGCTTAGTATAGGTGTTGTGGTGAGCAGATGCTTGAGCTGTTCAAAACTCTTTTGGCATTCTGTGGTCCATTTAAAAGCCTTCCCTTTCTTCTGTAGAGAGGTGATAGGGTAGGCCACTCTAGAAAATCCTTCCACGAATCGTCTATAATAACTGGCTAGCCCCATAAAAGATCTGATATCCGCTACGTCCTTTGGAATTGGCCATTCCATTATGGTCTTAATCTTTTCGGGTTCCACTGCAATCCCATCCTTAGTAATGATATGTCCTAAGTATTGAATTTGTTCCTTAAAGAAATCACACTTGTTGTACTTGGCGTACAACTGATGTTCCCGGAGGGTTTGCATCATCAATCTGAGATGTTCCTTATACTCCTCCACATTTCAGGAATATATCTGTATATCGTCAATAAATATTAACACGAATTTATCTAAATACTGATGAAATATGCTATTCATCAAATACATAAAGGTCGTTGGAGCATTGGTTAACCCAAAGGGTAATACCACAAACTCATAGTGTCCATAGCGAGTTCTAAAAGCAGTTTTGGCTATATCTTCCTCTCTGATTTTGATCTGGTGATATCTCGATCGTAGATCAATTTTTGAAAACACAGTCGCCCCTTTTACCTGGTCAAATAGTTCGTCAATCTGGGGTAAAGGGTACTTATTCTTGATTGTTAACTTATTTAACTGTCGATAGTCCATGCACATTCGAAGGGTGCCATCCTTTTTTTTGACAAAAAACACAGGGGCTCCCCAAGGCGACACGCTGGGGCGGATGTAATTCTTATCCAACAATTCCTGTAGCTACATTTTAAGCTCGTCAATTCTGGTACGCTCATACGATAAGGAGCTCGAGACACGGGTGCTGCTCCTGGCATCAAATCAATAGTGAAGTCTATATCTCTCTTAGGTGGCAGCTCGGGTATCTCTTCTGGAAATACATTGGCATAATCCTGAACAACATGAATACTATCCAAGGTGGCTGTCTTGTCCTTTGAGTTGGCATATCCAACTTGAATAGCGTAAACTTGACACCCTTTCCTGATAGATTTTGCTAGCTGAGAAGCGGTTGTTGGCCGAACCTGCACGGGCCTTAGAATGCCTTGCATCTCCTTCATTTTTCCCAGCTCATCCTTGTAGCAAATTGTTTTCGTTTTACATTTTATAATGGACCAACGCTTTTCTAACCAGTCCATGCCTATCAACACATCGTAAGATCCAAGGGGAAGTATGTTTAAGTTTGCCCTTAAAATCTGACCTTCTATTTCCAAAGGGCCGTCGTTGACCTTGGCCAACACCCGCCTCTTTGCCCTGGTTGCCAATTGTACTAGCCAAGGGTTTTTAAATTTAACTCACTGTAGTTTACAATGCTCCACAACCTTAGGACTAACATAACTTAAGGTAGCACCAGGATCAATTAAAATAGATACAGTATTATTTTTAAAAAATTACTTTCAAACTCCACCATAGTTGGCTGATAATATGCGTAGTGATCATCGAGAGCAGCATTAATTTTTGGAATGCTCCGGGCCACATCACCTATTATTGAAGCCTCGTGCATTTGTAAAACATGTTCGATGCCTTTACGATGAGGACAATTTTTAACATAGTGTGGCCCCCCACATCCCCAACATTGTACTGGGGGTCTTGTTGTTCCTTCGTTATCAAATCTACCAGACTGCTCACTGAAGGGGTATTGTTGTTCCTTCGTTATCAAATCTACCAGATTGCTCACTGAATTTTGTTTCAGATGGTGGCTTAATTCTAAGCGGGTTTTTGGGTTGGTTTCTGTTGTTTTGTCCTTTGGAAAATCCTTTGCCAGCACTGCTCCGATTTACTTTATTGCACAGAGCAATTCTATTATTTTTCTTATCAACCCATTTTCTGCTCAGTATTTCACCCTTTTGCTTCCTTTGTTGATAGCATATCTTAGCTTTTCTTATAACCTCGTCCATTGTTTTTGGGTTATCAAATTCAATTCTCTCCCTTATTGCTACAGGTAAACTGCTGACAAAATGCTATACCTTGGCCTTTTCCTCATGTATGTAAGGTACATAACGGAGCAAGGAGGTAAAACGGGTGATGAACTCATCCATGGTTTGTTATCAAAGCCGCAGATCGTGAAATTCCCTTGTTTTCTCATCATAAAACCGTTTTGTCAGTTGCTCGAGAGTCTTTGTCTAGCTATATTTAATATCATTCATATATGCCACTAACTCATTCCGGTCCTCATATTTATGCTCTATAGGTTGGCTTGTATTCCCCTCAATTGTTTAGTTATTGATTGTAAGGTGACCGGAAGGTCCACATGGCCCGGAGTGTAGCCCAGGTCCTGGGCAACTTCACCCATGCTCACATAGTCTTCCTCCGTAGATAAACTTTCTCTGTCGGCTCAAGCCGCAACTTGCATGTGTCGGTCGCCACCTCTGTGGGGTCATCTCCTTTGTCTGGGCATACCTGCATACAAAACTATAACCCAACCTTGTACCACAATTCGATCACCAACTCCATCAATGACCCTCACCAAAGGGACCCAGAACAAACACCGATAGATCAAACTAGGTGAAAGAGAAACAAACCCCAGTGCTCGGCAAACCCTACACAGTTCAAGGGTGGCAAAATTCTTGGACGAACTCAGACAGTGCTTGATCCAGGTGGATATTGGTGGCCACTTGCCTATTTCATCTAGACCTCCAATCGGTTTCATTTGTTTCCTTGATTATAATAGAATTTGCTATTTTTAGCAAGTCCTAAACTTCCAGAGATGTTTTGACCCCCTAACCGATGTTTTTTTTGGGGTCTGCAGCAGACCCGTGCCTAAGGTAGGCACGACCACGACATGTGCCTACGACAAATCTTGTAGTACTCTGAGAGATATTTCCAACGAGGTATCATGCACACCAAACATAGATCAGATGACCAAGTTACGACCCCGAGAAGTTGGTTGCCCAACTAACCCTAACGTGGCCCACAATCTCTTAGTGTTCCATCTCATGGAGTTAGGATTTTGGTTGTTTAATGTTTTCCCTTATTGTTCAATAATAAAAAGGCCCTTAAGCCTCACTGTAACATAGTTCATAGGCAAGTAGCCGCCACATGTCTTCTCAGAGATAATCATTAAGAAAAGTCTTTTCAATAGAAATTATATAGGAGAAAATTTTGCCAACACATTTAGAACCACACTAGCTGGCTTGAAACACATAGGCAAAATTTTCTCCTATATAATCTCTATCGAAAAAACTCTTCTTAATAATATATTAACATTAATTTTTATTTATTTTTATTAATATTTTTATATTTTAATAAAAATATTAAATTCATAAAAGTAAAACATTAAAATGATAATTTAATTTATTAAATTTGATCTCATGTAATAGTTATAATTTAATAATAATAAATTTGTCTTATAATTTAGTTTTAGAAATGTTATTATATATATATAAATTAATGCTATAATTTAAATAATAGATAAAATGGTTTTTTAGTGAAATGGGATAAAAATTTTATTTAAAGTTATCATTTATTATTATATATATATATATATATACTCAAAAAAGATCTTTAAAGTACGGAATCTAAACGGATTAAACAACTTAAAATTTTTAATTTTTACAAATCTCAATTTTTGAACGAAATTCACTCCAAAAAAATATTTGAAAATAAAACATCTCATCCATTAATAAAATCTAAATTTATATTATTAATTAGCCTAGACATCTTTAACCTTAACTTTTCGGCACATGCTTCAATGTCAACTTTTTCTCAGCGTTATCTTGCTGTAAAATCCATTGATTCTACATTCTCTAATCCCATTATTAGGATCTTACAGTAACATGCCAGACTGGGCTTCCATTCCCGGTAAGTTTGACGCGTACAGACAAAGAATCTCTCTAATCTGAATCCACGACAAGGAATCCAGAGATACCAAAACGTTTGATTTAAAGAAAATAAAATAAAAACAAATATCAGTCATCACACATGCACAAATTGATATATTCATATTTTGTCTGAAAGTTTAATTCAACGGTCGGCGGGAGTTGAACTTAGAACCTCAGCGATGCATTTGCATTATTGACTTTGAACGAGGTCAGCTTTTAGGCTACCTGTCATGGCGGGCCTCTTATGTGAAATAATCTGAGATTTAGTTCCAGATCGGTTTTCATCGGTGTCCAGAGGAAATAGTGAATTTTCCCTTGTTGGTGCCTCTGTATTTTGAGCCATGCATGTGGTGGAGGACAAGGGAGGAGCCATAGCTCTGATGCTAGGTGCCCTTTGCTTCTTAGGAACATGGCCTGCTGTGATGACCTTATTGGAGAGGCGGGGGCGTCTTCCACAGCACACTTATCTTGATTACTCCATCACCAATTTACTGGCAGCTGTTATCATTGCCTTAACATTGGGTCAGATTGGCAGCAGTACACCTGAGACGCCCAACTTTTTCACTCAGCTTGGCCAGGTAAGCCTTCTTGGATCTGCTACATCCATGTTACAGAAAATTCTGTTCTTTTAAGAATTTAATGTTGTGTTATGTCTATTTATCCATTTGGGCATGAATCCAAGTGAGCTCTGTTCCTGATTGCTCAACATTTTTTTGGACCCTTTAAAGCAAATCCGGTCAACTTGAAATGGATTTGATTGAATTGAATTGAACCAATTGAGCTGGTTAAGTTCTGTCTTTATTGGACGCTTTAAAGTAAATTCAATGAACTTGAAATGAATTTCATTGAATTCGGTTAAACTAATTTTAGGTGTTTAATTTAATTTAATTTGATTATAGATTTTTGCAACATTTCAGAATATAACAGAGACCAGATTGAAATCAATCAAATTCTAGAATATTCTTAGAAACTTACAATTTCAACCAAATTTTTTTTTAACGGACCACATTCTCTTCCTTCTTTCTTTATTGGACGCTTTAAAGTAAATTCAATGAACTTGAAATGAATTTCATTGAATTCAATTGAACGAATTGAGGTGGTTAAACTAATTTTAGGTGTTTAATTTAATTTAATCTGATTATAGATTTTTGGAATATTTCAGAATATAACAGAGACAAGATTGAAGTCAAATATTTGACTTAGTTATTATTAATCAAATTCTAGAATATTCTTGAAACTGGCAATTTAAACCAATTTTTTTTTTTAACTGACCACATTCTCTTCCTGGTTTCGGAAATGTGCATGATCTACTTACAGATTTTCAATCATTCCCATCTATCTTTTTACAATTTCAAATTCACTGGAAACACAGAACGTCCAATTGGTTTCGGAAATGTGCATGATCTACTTACAGATTTTCAATCATCCCCATTTATCTTTTTACAATTTCAAATTCACTGAAAACACAGACCTTTCAATTGTGCAACATATTGGGATTTAAGTATGGGGCTTTAAGCAGTGGATTATATTAGATATCATTTTGGGATTCAACTGCGTTAAGTAAGTCATTCACGTATGACCATTTCCATGAGAGAAAGTCGTAATTGACGAATTTCTCATGATTTTTGAATAGTTCACTTAGCACTCATGGCATCGGGTGATGCTCACAGGGGTGAAGAAGTGGGATTGAAACTAGTGAAATGTGGAGAACGAATCACATAGCATCAATCATCACTTCCGGGGCTTGCACCCGGTAACCAGGACTTCCGAGGAGGTCACCCATCCCAGATCTCCTCTGGCTCAAGCGCGCTTAACTGTGGAGTTTTCCCCCACAATCAAGCCCACTTAGCTTGCTACCCCATTTGCAAGCTAAGTGGGCTATTCAAAAATCATGAGAAATTAGTCAATTACGACTTTCTCTCATGGAAATGGTCATACATGAATGACTTACTTAACGCAGTTGAATCCCAAAATGATATCTAATATTGAGATTTACTTCAAGAAACTTCTAAGCCCATATTCAAAGGAAACAGTAAATTAAACCTATTGTATTTATAGTGCTGACCTTTATCTAGTAATGCATATGTACAATCTCATCCTGTATCCCCAATCCTCAATCCCTGGTTGATCACGGAGGTTGAACTTCCATTGTCTACTCCTAACTCACACTACTAACAACTAAAAGGAAGTGATAACTGGATACAATTCGATCTGTCTGAGAATATCATTCAATAATCTACTGTTTGCCATCTAGCAAACTAATTGGCCTACACAATAGGGACACCACACAGAGCACATTCATGATACCAAGTCTGAGATTTACTCAGTTGTCACTCTTTAACAAGTTGTGTCAAATCTGTTGGATAGTTAAGGCTCAGTGTAATTAATACATATTTTGGCATAGTTAGTTGACAATACAATTTTGGACGAGAGTACTCCATGTTCACATAAATTCTTTTGCTAATCTAACCTCTATAAGTAGCAGAATTGGTCTTCAGACCTAAATGCTTGCAAAGCAGTTAAGAGGTTTACGGCTCAATACTCGCCAGGGGTCTATAGTGAACAGACCCTTAGGTTATTCCCAGACGATGTCCCATCAATAGGTTCCACATGATCAGCTCAGTTTCTCTGTCACTGTTACCGAACCTCTCACTTTCCCCATTAATGCATTGATGATCTGAGGAATTTCCCTAAGTTGTCCTGCTGATCCAAACTTTGGTTCAAATATTGGGAATTTGCAGTTGAATAGTTCAAATCAGTGAATAAACACATGTATTTCTGCAAACACACGTATATCTGCAACTGAATATTGCAGATCAACCAACAAATCCTTCGGGGAAAAGAAGGAAATCGACAATGAAATTTTAAATTGCATCTCGTTGACATATGAATCTTAAATCTGAAATTTTAAACTAAACAGAGCAATCAACCGAAGGAATCTAATTGTTCATCCAATCCTTGAGTTGTATGGCCGAATACTCCACCTTGGTCTGCACGTTTGAAAGCGAGACTACAGCAAACCTCCTCGAGGAATTTCCCTAAGTTGTCCTGCTGATCCAAACTTTGGTTCAAATATTGGGAATTTGCAGTTGAATAGTTCAAATCAGTGAATAAACACACGTATAACAAACAAATCCTTCGGGGAAAAGAAGGAAATCGACAATGAAATTTTAAATTGCATCTCGTTGACATATGAATATTAAATCTGAAATTTTCAACTAAACAGAGCAATCAACCGAAGGAATCTAATTGTTCATCCAATCCTTGAGTTGTGTGGCCGAATACTCCACCTTGATCTGCACGTTTGAAAGCGAGACTACAGGAAACCTCCCCGAGGAATTTCCCTAAGTTGTCCTGCTGATCCAAACTTTGGTTCAAATATTGGGAATTTGCAGTTGAATAGTTCAAATCAGTGAATAAACACACGTATATCTGCAACTGAATATTGCAGATCAACAAACAAATCCTTCGGGGAAAAGAAGGAAATCGACAATGAAATTTTAAATTGCATATCGTTGACATATGAATATTAAATCTGAAATTTTCAACTAAACAGAGCAATCAACCGAAGGAATCTAATTGTGCATCCAATCCTTGAGTTGTGTGGCCGAATATTCCGCCTTGGTCTGCACGTTTGAAAGAGAGACTACAGCAAACCTCCTCGAGGAATTTCCCTAAGTTGTCCTGCTGATCCAAACTTTGGTTCAATGATTGGGAATTTGCAGTTGAATAGTTCAAACCAGTGAATAAACACACGTATATCTGCAACTGAATATTGCAGATCAACAAACAAATCCTTCGGGGAAAAGAAGGAAATCGACAATGAAATTTTAAATTGCATCTCGTTGACATATGAATATTAAATCTGAAATTTTCAACTAAACAGAGCAATCAACCGAAGGAATCTAATTGTGCATCCAATCCTTGAGTTGTGTGGCCGAATACTCCACCTTGGTCTGCACGTTTGAAAGCGAGACTACAGCAAACCTCCTCGAGGAATTTCCCTAAGTTGTCCTGCTGATCCAAACTTTGGTTCAATTATTGGGAATTTGCAGTTGAATAGTTCAAACCAGTGAACAAAACACACGTATATCTGCAACTGAATATTGCAGATCAACCGACAAATCCTTCGGGGAAAAGAAGGAAATCGACAATGAAATTTTAAATTACATCTCGCTGACATATGAATCGTAAATCTGAAATTTTCAACTAAACAGAGCAATCAACCGAAGGAATCTAATTGTTCATCCAATCCTTGAGTTGTGTGGCCGAATACTCCACCTTGGTTGGTCTGCACGTTTGAAAGAGAGACTACAGCAGCAAGGAGTTGTCTATAATAATTTTTTGGAAGTTTTTCTGGTGAATTTTTCTGGTCAAAATCCCGCAGTAATTTATTTGAATCGCAAGTCTGATAGCTAGTTTCTGCACAATCAAAGCGTCCCAGGGGTTTTTCATGGTACTGAATCCCAGGGGTTTTTCATGGTACTGAATCCAAATATGTAGTTAAAAAAACATTTTAACTACAACAAATCAAAATTTAACCTCAATTTCTTCCACCAGATTCTGTCACCAAAATCTCTAAAAAGTCACATTATAGACAACTCCCTACAACAAACCTCCTCTAAGCTGCCAGAGTTCCAATTTGGAATTGACTTCCCACTGTGTTTGGTGGAGAGTCCGGTAAATTTCGTGAGAAAATATATTAATATGGGCTGTTTTATATTAGTATTTGGTCAAATGATGATTTTAAAATCACATAATAATAATTAATTATTATTAAAAAATAATATCAATCAATTTTTACCCTCTTTTAACCCTGTTTTTCAGAACAGAGATTCTTTTGTAAAAAGTTCAATACAATTCTATGATTTATCCTGCATTTCTTATCATTACAATTCTATGATTCATCCTGCATTTCTTATCATTGAAAATGAGTTTTCCCATAATACATAATCATTTCTTTAATTGACCATATATTTTTTTTCCCCTTTTTTCAATTTAATTAATGTATATATGCACTTCACTTTTATTTATTTATTTATTTATTGTTGTATTAGGTTTAAATTAATAAAAAAAATAAAAATAAAAATAACCATATAAAAATAAAAATAATAATAACAATAAAAAAGTTTAAGGTATGATCTATGATGTTTCATGTGGGATATAGCCTATTTAAAGAGAGAATTCAAACCGGTTGTAGATCCATCTTAACTCCTGATTTACCAAAGACGAAGAGAGATCAAATCTCTATCAAGAGATTAATAATATAAATATACAATTAAATATATATAATACTATAATAATTAAAAATATGTGTTTATTTTTAAGAAAGTATAGATTGAAAGTGATAAAATATGTATGTACATATAAATTTTAACAATCAAATTTTTAATCCCCGATGGGTGTGAGCGATCAACAAACCAAGTGGCCTCGGGGTCTCCCCCATTTACCAAGCGACAAACATGTTCTAACCATAATTGGTATTAATCGACATTGTGTTCGGACAATGAAGCCTCTTGAGGCATTGGGTATACTCCTCATGCGAATTTGGAATGGTTCTATGAATTGGGACATGAATAGAGGGAATAGGGAGACAAGACTCTACAGTGGCTTCCAAGAGGGCTCGTTCTGAGAGTTGAACAGGCAGTGAGAACTTGAGGAAGGTTCGAATGTTGGTGTTTCATTACTAAGCAGCTCTTAGGCATTCATTTGGGATCTAGGCACACGATCTTCCTCAATTGGAGGTCTCCTTCTTTGGCTAGGATTTGCAACTTCCAGTGACGACTTCTGCAAGCATTGCCAGCCCTTGTCCTGTGATATGCTCACTGGCATTCAAGTATTCCGTATTTCTAGTTTGTGGTTTCAACATGGGCCATTTGTGTCTGTGGTGATAGAAATCTAGTTTCCTTCGTGGGGGTTGTTGTGCTTTGGGTACTAGGCTCTCCTATTACAATTCGTCTTGTTGTGTTCCAGTGTCATAGAGTTGTTCTCAATCCCCTCCAGATTATGTTTTTTGTCCCGTCACCTGTAGCCTTAGGGTGGTAAAGTCTTTGTTTCCCTTAGGTTCATTCCCATATTGTTGCTAACTGTCCAGTGGTGTTTTCATTCCAACCTCACCCTAGAATTGTTAAATTGTGTATGTAGTCTTTGTGTTCTAGGAAAGTCTATTATGAGTTCAACCTGTTGCAGGGCAATGTCTATCTGGGAGCACTGGTTGGGGTGGGAAATTGTATTAAATCCAAAAGGCCTTCGCGTTGCTTGGAAGCATTGATCCGGACTTATACAGGGACATAACAGAATACATATACAAATATAAACATAGAGATGCATCATAAATAAAACTTCATTTCATTAAATATCAAAGAACTGAAATATGCTTACATACATAATGGAAATAAACTAACTCGGGCGATGGTAGCTTACCTCTGAGAAGAGATGTGGTTGCTACATGCCTATGAACTATGTTACAATGAGGCTTAAGGGTATTTTTATTATTGAACAATAAGGGAAAACCTTAAACAACCAAAACCCTAACTCCATGAGATGGAACACCAAGAGTTTGTGGGCCTCGTTGGGGTTAGTTGGGCAACCAAATTCTCGGGGTCGTAACTTGGTCATACGATCTCTGTTTGGCGCATACGATACCTCGTTGGAAAGATATCTTTGAGTACTACAAGATTTACTGTAGGCGCATGTTGTAGTCATGCCTAACTTAGGCACGACTCTGTTGTAGACCTCAAAAAAAGGTCGTTTAGGGGGTTAAAACAACTCTGGAAATTCAGGACCTGCTAAAAATAGTAATGTTGTTATAATCAAGGAAACAGATGAAACCGACTGTAAGCCTAGGTGGAATAGGCGGGTGGCCACCAATATCCACTTGGATCAAGCACTGTCTGAGTTCGTCCAAGAATTTTTCCACCCCTGAACTGTGTAGGGTTTTCCGAGCATTGGGGTTTGTTTCTATTTCACTTAGTTTGGTCTATCGATGTTTGTTCTGGGTTCCTTTAGTGGGTGTCATTGAGGGAGTTGGTGATCGAGTTGTGGTCCAGGGTTAGGTTATAGTTTTGTATGCAGGTATGCCCTGAAAAAGGGGATGACCCCGCAGAGGTGGCAACCAACACGGGCAGGCTGCGGCTTGAGCTGACAAAGAAAGTTTGTCTACCAAGGAAGACTGTATGAGCATGGAGAGAGAGGGTGAAGTTGCCGAGGACCTGGGCTGCGCTCCGGATCATGTGGACCTTACGACCACCTTACAATCAGTAACTGAACAATTGAGGGGAATCCAAGCCAACCTAGATATTCTTAGAGAGCATAAATATGAGGACCAGAATGAGTTAGTGGCATATATGAATGATATTAAGTATAGCAAGACAAAGATTCTGGAGCAACTGACAAATTTGCGCATGATCCAATGATGAATTAATGACTGCTTGCATGAACTTGAGGCCATAATGGAACACATTGATTTCCATATGCATAAGCGACATGGCCCAATGGTAGCTCCGCCTATGTGTCCTTCTCAACCACGACCCTGATATGTTTCGTCCACATGATTTCTTCTTATTTTCTCTCTTTTGGCATGTATGGCTCTCTAGCCCTTCGGAAATAAAGGTTCACTGGAAAAATCTTCTGCACTATATTTCAGCTCTCCTAGTGAACAAATCTGGTCGGAGTGAAGTTGAGAGAGCTGTTGAAATAATTTTGTATCTTGTATTTTCCTAATAATATAGTATAAACTTTGACCAATCAAAATAAAAATAAAAAATCATTTTTTAAAATAGAAGAAAGTGTCTTATATATCAATTTAGTATTTAACTTATTCATTACTTTAAAATCAGTTTAAATATATTTCATTCTGGATCTACCAAACTCTAAG
>APFE031496137.1:15259-85785 GCA_000404065.3 Pinus taeda
TAATTACTGAAAAATTATTCAAATTTAATAACAAGATTCAATAATAACAAGTTTCAAAATTATTATAACAAATCTCATTATATTATTTATTTGAATTTAATTCCAATAATAACAATAAAAACAATAATCATTTCCCAACTATATCTTTATATATATTGGAAAGAGTATTTGTATTATATGATTATGTGTCTAGCTTATAGTATAAATTTTAGCTATTATAAAATTAATTCATCAAAATTTTCTAATCGTTTTTCCTTTCTAATATGAATAAAGAAGAATATATCTAAACAACAAAAAGAGAGGTAACTACCTGAACAAAATACATAATTATAAGAAGAGCTTCGGCGTAAATCACATAAAAAAAGACCTTTGTCGACGCGTTTCGAACCAACTAGTGTGGTTCATCGTCAGGACAAGTTGAAGAAACAGATCTGGCCTAGCATGTTAAATAGACTGAGCAGAGACTCCAACGGCTACATAACGGCTATTTTTGACTCTAGGACCCAGCCCAACTTATATTAATAAAAATAATAATAATATTAAATTTATTAATATAAGTTGGGCTGGGTCCTAGAGTCAAAAATAGCCATTATGTAGCCGTTGGAGTCTCTGCTCAGTCTATTTAACATGCTAGGCCAGATCTGTTTCTTCAACTTGTCCTGACGATGAATCACACTAGTTGGTTCGAAACGCGTCGACAAAGGTCTTTTTTATGTGATTTACGCCGAAGCTCTTCTTATAACTATGACAGATCACAGAAGCCTCAATTCTACAAAATACATAATTTACAACACATAAAACTACTAGAGATTTTTTTTAATAGATTTGATCCATTAGGGTTGGTCATTAATCTTTAATTCACCTATTTTCAATTTATACCTCTCATCAACATACTTAGCATACTTATCTGCTTATGTTGAAGTCTCTTAAGACATGGACATATGCTTTGGATGAGGTCATTAATCTTTAATTCATCTATTTTCAATTTATACCCCTCATTAGCATACAATGTTGAAGTCTCTTAAGACATGGAAATATGCTTTGGGTAAGATATTTTCTTGATTTTTGTCATGATGTTTCCATAGATTTCTCCTTTGGCAGGGAGCCTTTGACCAAATGATGTTGGGTTAAGATATAATCTCCCATAGCCTCTAGGTTAAGAGAGAATCTCCCATAGCCTAAGTGTGTCCACCTCAAGTTCTTCGGCTTGACTAGATGATGTTGGGTTAAGAGAGAATCTCCCATAGCCTAAGTGTATCCACTTCAAGTTCTTTGGCTTGACTAGATGATATTGGATTAAGAGTAAATTTGCCATAGCCTAAGTGTGTCCACCTCAAGTTCTTTGGCTAACAAAAATCCCTGGTAGAGACCATATATCTCTACTTAATTATTTATCATATAATCGACACCTCATGAATTCCTTAACACTTTGTCTTCATAAAAACCATAAAATACCTATTAATACTAAAATTTCAATATATTAAATAAAACACAAAATATTTAAAATAATATTTAGTCTTTATTATGATATTAAATTTTATTTAAATAATTTTAAAATATCAATACAAATATTATCTTCACACAAAATACTTTTACTCTTCCCTATTAAAAATATATAATCAATTTAAATGTATCACTATAACATTTAATAATTTTAAAGAGTATAAATATTTAATTTTATATTTTTTCTGGTTTGATCTACGATAGATTCGAACTTTAAATTTCATAATTTCCACCATATTTTATGATCAATTAAACTACTGATGCTTAAAGTTATATCTATTATTTAAAAAATTTAAAATAAAAATAATTATTTTTTCATAAAATTCTAAAAAATTAAAATAAAAACATGAATAAGGTAGGATAATTGTTATAATTTAGTTAACTATAACATTTGGAATGATTAAACTTTGACATCATGTCATTTGCGAAAAGTTTAATGTAAAAAGATTGTCTTATTCTTCAATTTTTTCTAAATATCTTTCTCCAAAGAATCAATATTTTTCTAATTACGCATTGCATTAAAAAAATCTTCACTTTTGAATTCTAACAATGCTCAATGAAAAGTTTTCATCTTGGATAAATCAAAACACCCAAAGTCACAGGGTTAATTAACAATAATAAATGGGTGTATCGATCTCTAAAAACAAAGGGCCTTAAGTTCAATCAACAATGACTATGGGGTGCATCAATCTGGATTGTTTTAACATATGCATCTTGTAATGAATGAATACATTGCACTACACTACATAAAGATAATGATTTAGAGTACAAATTTAGTGGCCATATATTACATGCGGTAATTTTTTTAAAAGTTTGTTTTTGTGTTTTTTTTCCAATCTAGAAGATCATGGTTTTTAGGAAAAAGATGACTTTTCAAATCATGTTTCTCAAATTTAAATTTGTTAAAAATTTCTATTTTAATGATCTTAAATTGGATAAGAATTTAGAACTTGGGCTATGATAATTTAATTTAATTTTTCATAGAAAAATGATGCGTAATTTTATTCATCAGAGAAGGAGAAAGCTACATTTTGCATATGTATGGAACACATTCCAGAAAAAAATAGGTTGACGAATTAGCATTTGCCACCTCAAATAACCTAGAAGGGTCAACACGAAAAAACTAAAACATCAAATCAAAACGAAAACCTTAAGGGCCGCATATACAAACCCATCGACATGCCTCCAAACATTACAAAGCGGGAATTAAAAGACCACAACAAAAATTATCCAACAAAATAAGACAGATAAATGTCCTCGGAAAGAAACAAAACCAAGGCACAAACCACCCTAGTAGCCTTAACATCGAGCCCAAAGTCGAGCGACAAGAAACAAGGCCACAAAGCTCATGAAAAGTCGACTGCGACCCTTGAACAAACACCAACGAACATTTGAGTGACAATAATCAGACCCCAGGTAGCAGGAAGCAAAGCCAAAAGGCCTAATAAAAGATGATGATGACCCCAAAACAAGTACCGACGAACATTGGAGCAAGATAGGCCAACAGGCGGTGACAACACATGAGTTGGGCAACTCCAAGCACAAAACCAAGTGAATAAACCCGATAGAAGTGAAACCAAACACGCATAGCAAAACCATCGTCAAAAGAGCACCCATGGAAAGCAACTACATTTGCACCAGGAAATGAAGAAGACCTTCAACAACACGAATGAAAGGAAGCAAGAACCAGAGGACTCGAGTGGCTAGGGTTGTGAAAATTTTAACTCTATTGCAACAACTAGAAATTATTCTTCTAATTGTAAATTTAATTATGCAGTTTATTTGCTACGACAAACAACGAATAAATCACAACTGCAATTTTCACCATAAAAATGTTGCAGAAAATAAAATGCTGAAAACCGGGAAATATGCTAGCACACACATAAAAATGACACAATTATTTTTGGACATTGTCCCCGGAAAAACCCAATACAGGAAAATCAGTGCAACAACTGAGGGTTTTAATTATTATGTAGCAGTGAGAAATTCTAAGTACAATCTTTAGTTGACCAGCTGGCTATCCAATTAGGAAAATATGACAAAAATATTTAGAGATAAAATCTCTCTCTCTCCACCTGCAATCTCGACACTTGGCTCCCTTAAAAATTTGACTGCATAAGAACCCTTGTGCAGGGTCTTCTGCACCAATGCTGCGCAGACCCCCACGCATTTGGCTTTGTTCTACCTTTGATCAAGCCATCCTGTATGCCTTTACTAATGGAAGTGACTCTCCAGACCTCTGGAAGCTAAATCAAATTCCTCTCCTGCTAAATCAAACTGCTTTGTTGAAGCTTTGGCACAGACCCTGCGTAGCCTCAATGTGGAATACCTCTATTACTTGTTGTTGTCTATCTAAAACTAAAAAAATTCCTCTGTATTAATTATCTCTTCCCCTCTGCCACCTGCTACTCGATCTCTCTTGCTGAATCACCTGCACTAGAAAATTGAATTATCTAGATCACTGAGTATCTGCCATTGGTGTATTCTCCATCTACCCATTGACTTCTTATAATCTCCAGTTGAGACTTCAATAACCATGATTAAAACTTAATAAATGGTTGAGATAATCTCTAAATCGATCTGTATGAGTTTCTAGAGAATTCCCACCGTTCTTAATTAATTACTATTAATTAACATGATGGCCAATTAATTTAATTGAGCTATCTCTAGGTGGAATTTCCAGAAACGAATTCTGGGTTTTGGAGAACTCATATGTTTTAGCCTCTCCACAAAGTTTGAGACTAGAACACCATTTGATGCTACAAAAACTAACAAGGGTTCCTATCGCCCTTCCCTCCGCTCCCGCAACTCCCTATCAAGGGTTATGGTAATTGTAGAAGGTGTTGGGAATTTTTTCGGTAAATTTTTTAAGAGTGACCCGTATCAACGTAATACGAAATTCATCATCTTTGTTAGATTTTTTTTGTAGAGTTTGACTTGAGTCAAAGCTTATTTGATCAAATTATCAAAATATAAGATAATCTTTATTATACCCATGGATTGAATTATGAGAATTCGACTTTCAAGTGTGAAGTTTGTTAAGATACAAACACTATGAAGAATCCATATCCAAAGACAAATGCCTCTAAAGGGAAATTAAAAAAACCATAAACTTAGAGGCTAAAGACACTATTGTAACTTATATTATATGAGGTTTCATATTGTGATTTTATCACGTTAGTGAAGATTTATTGCTGGAATTCTTGGAGCAGTGGACCAACTTGGGGATACATCTTCATGGAGCCCCTTTGTTCATGGCATCATATCATTTGGTGTAGACTTTTAGTCCGGGAGTCTTACTTCTCCTTGGTTGAATGGTGATTGTGCTTGCTACTTGGTGGTCTTTTCACATGTGTTTTCCTTGTTGATCTCCCCTTGCTTGCACTTTTAATGGATATGGAGCACATTATCTCATTATGGTGGTTTAGTATATGTGCTTATCTTAGATATGAATGAGGTTCTAGCCCCCAGAGGGACTAGACGATCATGATTAAGAGATATATGTTTCATGATTGATGAAGTTTCCTAGTAAATTTTGCATGATGGTGTGGTATTGTTTGGTATTACTAGGAGAATTGTTCTACATGGTCCTTATATGTTGGATGTGTGATGGGAACACACTTCATGGCTGGATGGACCATCCTTTTAATTATGCCCTTTTCTCTTATTATGTTGCTATGGTGGGATGATTCATGTTAGGCTTTATGGGATTTCCTAGGTGATTTAACTTTATAATGTTACATTTGTTAGACATGTTATTTCCTAAGATTGTGTCATAGAAGGGATATTACATTATGATTTGATGGCAATCTAACGTTTTCCTAAGGTTAGATGATGATTTTTATTTAATAATCCCTTGGTGGTGGTGCACTTTAAGTTGTACCTTATGTTTTATTGTTATCATGGAGGGGTTTTGTTAGATAGAACATTTTTCATTTACATGTTACAATGCGTTATTCAAGTGTACCCTAATTGGAACACATGTTCATGTTTATTTAATTTGCGGATCATTAATTGGGAGGATTGCTATGATCATTTGAGCAAATTTAACATGTGTGCACACATGTTGAGGTTGATTAACTTAAAAAAAAAGTCAAATTAATCCAATGTATTGAAATTAAGTTAAAAACTTAGACATCATGTCTTATATGCTCCTTTTTCACACTTAAGTGGTTATTTGGACCTATTGTACTTGATCTCCTTTTCATTATTGGATATTATTCTTGAAGGGTACACATGTGGAAGGTTTCTTCTTGCCACTTTTGGACATTATTGGATAGCACACTTGTGGATACATTTCTTGCTATTTTTATAGATCCATATGTTATTATTTCATGGAGTTTTGGCATGATCAAAACCCTCATTTTCCCTTATCTTCTTGAATTTGTGTCCACTTGCTATTTTGGGATTTTAAGTACATCTTTTGTCGTGGAGTGCTCCCTCCATTTTGCATCTTGCACATTAATCCACAATATTAGTTATTTTGGAATTCATTCATGTGGAGTGGTTGCATGCATGCACATTCTTGAAGAGCACATTCTATGTGGACACTTCACATTTGACTTGGTATAATGCCTATTTTTAGTGGTGCCTCCCAAGCATTATTTGGTTCATACCACTACTATGTTTGGATCAAGGAAAATTGTCTTTGAGAGGTTGATTTCCACATGATGTAACATGGTCAACCATGGATTTGGGAGATATCTAACTACTCCATTATTAAAATATTTGTTGGAATTGCCATGAGTTAGAAAATAACTAGCCTAGATCCATCTTAACCTGAAATCTATCAAGCTTCAAGAGGGATCAAATTTATTGAGGTACAAACCTTTATTAGAGTGCAAAACTTGAGGAAAGGTCTGCACCTTGAGAGATTTGATCCTCCTAGGTGCTTGTTAAGATGGATCTAGTGGATGTAGGTTGGTTTACTAACTATTATCGAATTTATCATAGCTTTTATCTCTTATAATGACTATATAATTAGTTTAAACGTGGAAAATAATTGAGTGAGATTTGGAATTGCAATGAATTTATTGTACACACACACCTTTATAATTTAGTTTTGTCCACAAAAATTACGTAGTTGTATATAGAAGGGCTTAAAGACACTATAGATTTGATAGTTGTCATCAATCTATTAATCACACCATCGAATTTAGTGGAAGAATCCATGTCCATAGTAATGTTATATATCATCTTCATTTACTATTTCATAACACGTTGATTTGTTGAATTTAAAAGAAAATTCCACAAATTCTTAAACACTTAAAATAATCACTATACAAATAAAAGAAAATGATAGATTATTGGATGTAACAAAATCAAGAGCTTCTGGTCAACCCATACAACATTTGAAAGCCCTCAAACTCTACCATAATTTGAGAAAAGGGCACCCTATGACCCCTTGTGCACCATACATGTACTTCAAGGGAAATATATGACTATTTCATAAAGCTTATTTGGTTTCAAAGGCTCTAATAATGCTAGATATGATTAGATAACATAAACATTTGCACTATCATCCAATCAAATCTTAGGATTTAATTAAGATGTTGAGTCTTTCGATGAAAAGAGAAGCTTAACAAATTATTTTCTTATAAGAATCAATAGCCATAGACAACCCAAAATTCAAGAAATTGTAGCAAAGTAGTTATAAAGAAATTAAATGGAATGTGATAGAATATATCATTAAGGAAAATACCTAGCTAAAGTTAGTATCAAGATTTTTTTTAACCTCTCAATAAGCCTAGTGGAGGTTGAAAAATTATGTGTGGATTGAGTTCAAAATGAGAAAACTGGACATGCCATTCCAATCAACCATCTTTGCAACCTCATCCATAGTTGTTTTTCCACTTCATATTGTTTTTAAGGAGTGATTCGATCCTATCCAAATTCCTCTCCAGAATAATCTTTCCACCTCAGCATGTTCATTCATTTGCACTTAATAGCTTTCCATTTCATGAGCTCACATTAACGATCCCAAAGCTGTGTCCAAAGGCCTTCTACATTGCCAAATATGGAGAAATCCTCCCCATAGGATCATGCTTTACCAAAAGAAAATGTTTAATATTGTGCAAATGAGCTGACTTGTATTTTTATTATTATTTTAATTTAACCAATTCTTTTAATTATATATGTGAACATTAGTCAATTGTATTATTATTATTATTATTTTAATTGAGGCAACTTTTTTTAATTATTTTTTAATGTAACGTTATCTAATGCTAATGCTAATGTGGCAGCATCTCCTAATACCGAGCTATAAAGTGCCTCTTAGTGTGATAATATTTTATTTGTATGAGAGAAAATATCCACTCTATATAAAGATAGTTCTCTCTCCATTGTGATGGTAGAGAATTTAGGCATTGCAACACTCTTCCCCTTGTACTACATTGTATAGCATTTGGAAAACTTAATCATAGACTCAAAGTATTGTATTCATTTAAGATGAGGTTTTATTTATACAATTCTTTTACATGTTTATTTTATTGGAAACCCTCTTAGCTAGAGGTCTTGAATGTTGTTTCTACCATTTAGCAAATGTAATATGAGAATTTCATTCCTCTTATATTCATTGCTATTGTGTTATCTTGCATCTAACAAACCATGTTATTGCTTCAATTAACACATCACCTTCATGGCTTTGTTTTAGAGTAGCAACCCCAACTCTCCAAAGATAAGTTTCTACATCAATTTGCAAAAAGCTAAGGCTAATTTGTGGCATGTACAATAACCCTTATTTTCCTTACACATTCATGCTTTAGCCTTGTTATATCCATGACTTTTTATTCCAATTGCTCAATATTTGGCAGGCACCAATCTGGAGGTTTTCCTTCATATTCATTTCCCACACCATCCAATTATTTAGCTTTCATTACATCCATTTATTTTGTTAAGACTTACACTTCATACATCACCTAGAGCATCCACTTATTAGCCTTAGTAAAGCCACCTTTAGAAAAGCCCCCTTGAGTTGGAGAAGAGCTAACTTAAAAAAGGCAAAAAAAAACTATTATAATAACGTGAGTAGCCTTCATAACTTACACAAATTAACCTCTTAATAACTAATACTACATATAAAAATGCTAAATTTTATTATAATAAATACATCTAAATAAACCCCAAAACATCTTATACATATAAGATAAATACATCCCTGCTTTATTACCATAACAAAAAAAACCCAAAAAATACAAAATAACATGGTCTTACACTAAATCAAAAAATATAACCAAATGTACATTATTGAATTCCTCAACTTTAAATCAATTACGTGAGTAAAAAGAGACCTTTCAAGGAAAAAAAAAATATAAAAAAATAAATTCAAAAATACAATGGAAAGAAAAACAAAAACAATAATAAATTCAAAAATACAATGGCAGCATGATAAAGAATATAAATTAAGATTACACATTACAAATTTAAACGCGATTTTTTTTATAAGTTTAATATTTAATTTTAAATTTGAAATTAAAAAATATAAAATAAAATATTTAAAAAATATAAATATGATAATAAATTTTCCCAGTAATTTATATAGATAATGTATAAAGAATTCTCTATATTTATAATTATTATAATTTATTATTGGTGTAGTTTAATTTATAAATTAAAGAGTTTTTTTAATCAGAATTCATTAAAATTTAGTAATATTATTTCAAGATTTTTTGTTATTTAAATATATTTTTGAATATATAAATGAATTCAATTTTTGGAAAAAACTTATGAGACATTCAAACTAAGCAGAGTAAACAATTTAAATTCAAGTTTTTAAAAATCTCCATCATATTTTGATTAAAATAAACCAAAAAAAATCATAAAAAAAATCATTTCATCTATAAATTATACTATAGATTTATTATTTATATAAATAATTTAATAAATATTATAAAATAAAAAAAATGAAAATGACGAAATTAATAGACCAAATAAACAATAAATGGCTTTTGGGCTCGTGATGAATCAGTCAAATGTACGGCGCCTTAAATGTAGTGCATAATCTTTGCACGTGCGTTGAAACTTTCAGGATTTTATATTTTAAAATTATTAACCTTTTATGACTTTTATATTTAAAAAGTATTCTTGAAACTAAATTTTTGATTGATGGGGGATTTCCATTTTATTTAAATGATGTTATTGTTTAGTAATTATTATTTTTTTGAATAGTTACATGAGCTAATTATTTAAGTTTTATGGGTTGACATAATACCATAACCAGGTCATATTAGGTAAGTTTTTTATAAATTTGGTAGAAAATTTAGGAAATTTTAATTATAGTCGTTAAGTTTCAGGATATTAAATTTCAGGAAAAATAACTTTGCTCGAGAAATTATGGTCAACGCCCTTACTTCTAATTTCTTATTTTCTTTTGCATAGTTCACATCTGATGGGAACTCCGACTCAAAGTGGTAGCCGTTATCCTTCCGTACTAACGCCGGAGCGACACGTTGCTCCGATATTTGTCAATGGAATATTTATTAGACCTGATTTAGAGTTTAAACAAAACCCGTCGACAGCAATGAATCAAAATGGATTGAGTGCTTACAAACCAGCGGAAGCTTTAACATTGATTTTTTTCTGAGAGTCCTCTGGCTGTAAAATCCATGGATTCCCGCGCTCACACCCTAATTCCCATTATTAAATTAAGATTCCATACTCAGCTACTTGCCACGTCTAGACAAATAGTCTCTAGTTTCTTAACGAGGAGTCTGAATCCACAAAGAGGACTCCCAACATTCCATCGCACATTGACTTCACAATAAAAAACAAAATAAATCGCAATCGCGTTAGGAATTGAATCTCATAGTTTGGCTGAAACTCTCAATTCATTGGTTGGCAGGATCGGAATTTAGAATCTACGCAATGAATTTGCATTATTGACTTGGACGAATTCATGTTTCAGCCTGTATTGTTGACTTGGTCGAATTTTATCTTTCAGCCTGCTTGCTATTGCAGGCCCTTTTGTGTTAAATAATCTCGGAACAAGTACCAAATCGGTTGATTGTTTTTTCACTGGTGAAGTCGCTCCATGAAATAGTGAATTTTCTCTTGTGGGTGCCCCTGTATTTTGAGCCATGTATTTGGTGGAGGACAAGGGAGGAGCCATAGCTCTGATGCTGGCTGCCCTTTGCTTCTTGGGGACATGGCCAGCTGTGATGACCTTATTGGAGAGAAGGGGGCGCCTTCCACAACACACTTATCTTGATTACTCCATCACCAATCTTCTGGCAGCTGTTATCATTGCCTTCGTATTAGGTCAGATTGGCAGTAGTAAACCTGATATGCCCAATTTTTTAACTCAGCTTGGCCAGGTAAGCCTACTCGATTTCTGCTACATGCATGATGCAGATATTTCTTTTCTTTTTACAATTTATTTTGAAGAATCGAATTCTTCTATTATGGCTATTACCCACCTGAGCATGTATTCAGGTCAGTTCTGTACTGATCGACCGATTAGTTTTGCGCCATTAACCAATACTCATCGAAATTGAAATGAATTGGACCTTATTGAACTGAATCATTTTTATTTTTATTTTGAGCTGGTTAGGGTGAAACTGTGTTTATTAGGTGTCCACATCCTCAGTGGTTTGCTAGGTTATAGGCTACTTACAAAATTTCAAGCATCACAGTCTATCAGCTTACCATTTCACCCATGGTGGTCCTGGAGGCATGTGGCAACGCTCCAAATCACCAACATTTTCTGATTTACTCAAAAGAATTTTTCTAGGAGCTCATTTGGCTTGAAAGAAAACAATCCATTGAATGTATTCAAGTGTTTTAGTTGCGAAGTGGTCATAATTTTTCCAAAGTTTTACAACAGAATACTCAAACTCTTTTTGGGCTTCTAGTGACTCCAGTGATTCTCTATGGTTGTGAACTATGGGCCAGCGGTACATCCGACATGCAGTGGAGACAAATTGAGAAAATTTAGAAGCGTTTGATTACAAACGAATTTAAGATTAAAAGTGCAGTTCCTTATGATATCTTGTTAAGTGAAACAGGGATTGCTCCTATTGAAGCAATCGCTATGGTGTGAGTCATAAGGTATTTAAAAAAATTGAGCAAATGAAAAAGGGTAGACGGCCTAAGGTTGTCTTTAATGATAGATTGTGTAAGAGCAAAAAAACATGGATGCAGCAAAATAACAAATGGTTTAGTAAATGGGGTATTTGCTTGAATGCATGTCCCATAAACAGCGAAGAGATAAAAGCTTTTGTTATGGAAAAGTTCCACAAGCATACTTGGGATAAATAGCTAGGAAGAAAGAAAAATTACTATATTGAAGTGTTTAATCCCACTCATAGTCATCAACCAAAATCATACATAGAGGCCAATATCTCTTGGAGAGCCAAAATTCTTATTGCTCAGTTAAGGACTAATTCTCATCGACTCCATTGTGAAACACGGCACTGGAAAAGGCCAAAGGAAGTGTGGGAGGAAAGAGCATGCATTTTTTGTTCTTCCAAAAAAGTAGAAACAAAAAAACATTTCATTTTAGAATGTGAGGCCTTCAAAGACAACAGGGAAAGTTATGCAGATATGCTGGCAGCTAGCTCTTGGGATAATCTATTTAGCGAGGAGTTTATTGAGAAACTCGGAGCATTTATTTTGAAGCTTCACAGAAAAATGGTCGAATACATCAAGCAGATGAAGAAGCAATCTGTGCCATAGACTATCTTTAGCCTCGTAGAAGTTAAAATAATTTCTTTCTTCTTTCTTTCTTTCAAATAATGCATATGTACAATCCAATCCTGCATTCCCAATCTTTATTCCCTATTGAATACAAAGTTATCGTTGAACTTGATTTGTCTGCTCCCAACTCACCCTACCAACAGCTAAAAGGAAAAGATAACCGTAAACAAATACTGCTTTCTCTGGGAATTTCTGCTATGAATATCCATCAAAATTCTCCTATTTTCCGCCTCGCAAACTAATTGGTTCAGACTGTTCTGAGTCCAGGGACACATTAGAGAGCTCAGCCTGTTACTGTTTGACAGCTTGTGCTAAACATGTTAGAGAGTTGATGCCCTGAGAGAGATTCCGAGGAGTTCTGAATGACAAGCTTAGGTTCGCTGCCGCTTTAACAGTGGCAATGGGCCTCTCACTTCTGGATTAGTGCATGCAAATCTGAGGGGAATGTCCCTAATATATCCTGTTGATCCAAACTTTAGAAATATGCTATTTGAACACTTCAAACCAGCCAGTAAAATACATAGATCTGCAAATAAAACTTGCAGATCAGTGAACAGATTCTTGAAATCTGCAAATGAATCTTCGAAATCAGCACTCAAGGGTATCTATTTATGTGATTGACCGGGGCCTTGTCCTTGTGAGTGAGAAAAGAGGGTAGGAAAGAAGAAAATCAATAAGGGAGTTGTGAATCGAATCTTGCTGATATATGAATATTAAATCTGAAAGTTTCAGTTACAGAGAATATCCTACAAGGGAATTTTTGGCAATTAAACCACTTGAATAAACCCAACAACATGTCTTCAATTAATCAGAGCTGTTACAAACACGGTCTGAACAAATCTTGGATCTAACTATTGCTCAAAAGAACCGAAGGGGAAATGAGATAAATGTCACAAATTAATTCCTTTTAGTGACCTACAAGAGTAGCTTAACCGTAGCCATTAACTCAGAAATAAGATGAGGAGAAAGTTGTGATTTTTCTGAAGAATAGTGAAGGACATTGGGCATTGATTATTAAACTGCCATTCTTCTTTTTCTCTTATAGCTGAAGGTGATACCAAACTGTCCAAGCATAGAAGTTCTAACAATAGCACTTATCTTCCAAAACGAAACGATCAGTAATAGAGCAGTGCTCAACTGTATAACATTAGCTCTACATCTGCATGATAATTAGGGAATGTATGCTACTCTTCTTTGTAGAACACGCTGAATCTGAATTGAAGAATACAATAGAAATTTCAAGAATAGCTTTGGACATTAGGATTGTGCCATTCCTCTTAAGACTGAATCCCATTTTAGGCAGAGTCGATCCTCAAAATATCTATCTGAAAAGAAGCAATGATTTTTAATATGAAATCATGCAATTGTAAGCACCATATCTTATCAGAGTTAGAGGGAGGTTGAGAAGACTTACATTTTTCATGAAATTATGATATTATGCCTCTTATCATGCATGCAAGTACTATTGATAGTGCTTCGATTGATTGAAGATAGTTAAATTTCAGTACATGGTAAACACTAAACAAACCTGCAACTAAGAACACTTAGAAAACTGAAAAGCTATAAGAAACTTTGTAAACACTAAACAAACCTGCAACTAAGAACACTTAGAAAACTGAAAAGCTATAAGAAACTTTCAGAACTGCTTCTTTATGCAAGATCTGAAAACATTTAAGCTAACCGAAAAGTTTTGAACAACAAAAGAAAACAACAGAACTTAGAAAAACATCTTTGTTTTCTTTATTAACTCCGGAAAGAAAACCAAACAAAGTGGATCCGCTCTTTCGTAAACTGAATGAAGAACAAAAGTAGAGGGACACTACTACTATTGCACCACCCTAATTAACTTAATTCAACCCTAATTCACTTCTAGGAAAGTGCACCCCAGCTGCTTTCAGAAGTTTCCCAGAATAGAGAGCCTCACTCCTAGACTAATGCACACTAGTCTAAAACTGGAAACCTCATCTACCATGCACTTTTCCTATAAATTGATAACAACAATTAAAGGATAGAAACAGTGCCTAAAACAAGGATGTCTATATTTTCACTATAAGAGATGAGACAAACTGAAGAGGGAGCATGCATAAACCTCATTGACATACCATTCTAAAGACTAAAACTATGCCCCTATCCCAATTCCATTTCCACTGAGCACCAAGATCCATGTTATAAGTACTACTGAAGCATGCAGTTGAAACTTGAACAGCTGCAATAGAACTTTTAAACTCTAACATTCCCTCTTTGTGAGCAAGATGTTCTCTACCAAACTTAGTCTTTACCTCAAAATCTCAAACTTCTCCCTAGCGAAGGTGATCATCAAAATATCAGCAACCTAGGAATTTGAAGGAATGTACTGCATGATCACTGTTCCCTTTTAAATTCAGTCTCTGATGAAATAGTACAGAATATTGATGTACTTGGAATGATTACAAAACATTAGATTCTCAGAGAGCTTGATGCAACTTTAATTACCATAATAATGTTGAGAATTATAACTCGGACGAGAACTTCTGCACATGTTTAGTGTGAAAATGCATGAAGTAGTTAGAGATATTTTAGAAAAGTATTTTAAAAAAGAAATTCTATTTTGAAAATGTAATTTAATCATGTAATTCACTTTAGTAAAAAGTGATAGTCTTATATTTAGGAGTTGAATCTAAAATTGTATCTCATGCATGACTTAGACCAAGAGAAATATTAAAATAGTGTCTCCACTAAAACCATAAAGATAGGGCAAGGTAGCAGTCAAATGTGTTTTCCATAGATAACTCCTTATCCATGGCTTCATGGTTTTCTCATTTATCATTTTGCTTGGATGAATCATTTTGGAGGAAACCCACCATTTGCCTGTCATCTTAAAAAATGGGTCAATGCTTTTGGTTGGTTATCGGGTACCATGGGCCTAAAGATGATTTCCATTGTAAAATCTCCTAGTTAAGTGATATCACCACCTGGTGATTTCAATGTGGAGGCAGCCACTACTAGGGAATTAGCCACATAATTTTCCTCTCTTAGGACAGCTTCAATGCCAAATGTTTGAAACCCTTCTATTGTATGTAATATGTGATTTTTGTGTCTTTTGAGTTTTTCATTCTTGGCATTAAATGATCCCTTGACCTGGGATACAATTAGATTAGAATCCCCCATGGTTTTCAAGTGTTGTATGCCTTTACTAAGGGCCATGTCTAGACCTAAAGTTAAGGCTCCATATTCAGCCACGTTATTTGTGCAATTGATTGCGAACTTGTAAGAAAACAAAATGTGCATCTTGGAGGGTGATATCAAAACTAAGCCTACGCCTGAACTTGACGTTGAGTATGCCCCATCAAAGTACATGTCCATCCCCCATCAACCTCTAGTTCAGGGGTGGCAATGTTTTTAGAGATCCTTCATTCCCCACATCCGCAATCTTCTTCTAGGTTTTCATCTGAAGTTGCGCAACAATGTTCAACGAAAGGCTAGGTTGATATAAGGGCATAAGAGTTGACACGGAGCATTAGAGGGACAACACAGAGGGAAGATCAAAGAGACAACACAACAAGGGACACAGTCCTCACGCATAAGTGATGCAGTGAAGGCTGTAGGGTCTCTGGGGTGTCAAAATTTCTCTAAAGCAAGGAGGAAAATTGTCTCAGGTGTTTCTCTCAGAGATGTTTCTATATTTTGTAAAATCGTTCCTTGTAAAGAGATTGTTGCTGAAGAATAATAAATAAACCTTCATCTGCTGCATCGGTTTTCCCGCATTGGATTTTTTCGGGGACTATTGTCCAAAATTAACTGTGTTGATGTGATTGATTCTTGTGCTTGTATATCACTGTTATTTTCTCTATGCTATTATGTGACAACTGCAGAAGAATTTATTTTGATGTTTATTGAAGGGTTTTATAAATAATGTATCGTGGAAAATAAGTAGGAGAAATAAATCAGTTACTGCAGTAGAATTTCGTGTTAGAAATTTTCAGACAAAAGTCCACATCTTCACAAAGATACAAGACTATTTTAGCTAGGCTAAATTCCTTCAAAGAGGGAAAATTGATCCAAGTGATGACGAAAATGAAAGTGGGGTGACCCCTATTTATATGAGGTCTACCTCAACTTATTTCTAACTAATGAAGCCCCTAAGACAAGCTTGACATAAAATAATCTTGAGTTACAAGCCACCCACTAGCTAAATTACAAAATAAACCATAATTTCCCACATGTGTGAGCCGTAGCCACTAGAAAAGCTGACATCATGTCCTTTTAGGGCTCCAAATGCCATGCCATGGCGAAGTGATGTCTGAAAAAGTGTCGTGATGCTAGAATCATCCAAAATTTGAGGAAACTACCTCAAATCCTCCTCTAGGGTCCCAAATCCATCTGGGGTGCCATCATGTCATCTCCATGGGTTTCCAACTGTCAAAATAGGGCCTTGTCTCTCTAGTGTTAGGGCTTCTCCAAGTGCAACAAGCCCCCTCTAGTCTCTCAATGGGAGACCGTCCTCATCTAGGCTCTAAATCAAATCTTGCCCATCAGGTTATGTCAAGGCCAGTCTTGGGGCATGTTGGGTCCAATGGTGTCATCATGAAGAATCCTCTGTGTTAGGTCAAAGTAGACCAACGTCCTGGGTCCTGATGGTGCTCTGGGACATGCAACATATGCTCAAGTCATCAAGAGGTTGAACTCTCTCAACGTTGCATCTACTAAGCCATTTATCTCTCTAAAGAGGTTTGGATATCTATGGAGTGGGTGCCCTCAAGGACTGGGTTGTTGTGGACCACCTGACAAAAACAACATGAAATCAAGAGAAATCAACCATCCATCATAGACTAAGGTCATATATGCATCTAAGTGGACAAAACTTGAATGCTAAGTGCATATTAATACTTCAAACAAGGATCACCTTCCTATATCTAACTAGACCAAGTCTCGTAAAGGTGTTCCCTACTTTGATAAAGGTGGCTAATGGTCAACCCTATTAGGTGCTTCTAGCCCCCAAGGGGAAGTGATATTTACAAGCTAAGTCATCGGGTTCAACAAACAAAATTGATTAAATTTGAAGGTTCGTTATGAAATCATAGGAAATTCAAAGAGGTTCACCAAAAAAAAAAAAAAATGAATAATTTCAAGAAATTTGTCTAAAATTGAAATTCGTTTCAAGTTCGTTATAAAATCATAGGAAATTCAAAGAGGTTGGCAAAAAAAAAAAAAAAACCCTAAAGGATAAAACCTATCTACTTAAAAAATCTATTCTAGGTTGTCTGCACTAATGGAATGTTGTCTTTGAATGTCAAAGTTGACAATGAGGGAGAGACCAATAAGAGTTAACTTTGGGAGGATAATGGGAGTAGTGTTGTTTTTTTTTAAAGTTTGGTTGATGAAACATATCCAAGGGGATTGAACTTTCGATCACTTGGATACACAAGGGCTTGCCAACATGCTTTTTGCCAATTGTGCTACCACCCACAGACAATGAGAGTAGTGTTTCTAATTTACATATAACATTTTTTTTATATAATATTTTTATTTTATTTTGTTTATCTTTATCTTCACAATTTTGATATGTTAATTTTTTATTTATACATATATAAAAAAACATATTGTTAATAAAAATAGTTTTATATTATATATATTAAATATATATACACTATTTTTAATGTGTATTACCACTTAAATTACATATAAATTATATATCTATAAACAATTGTAATAGAAATGTAAATATTCCAATAGAATATAAAAGTTATATACATAAAAATAAACATATATAAGTTAAAAAATATTTTTAGCCTTTAAATTTTGTTGTTATAATATAATTTATTTATTTATTCCACACATTTAAATTATATAATTTATATATTTACTAGCCTAAATCTATCTTAACTCCGGATCTACCAAGCACTGTGCATCTCAAGAAATTTGATCCCTCTTGGTGCTTGGTAGATCTACAATTATGATAAATCTAGGCTCGTATGGTGAAAGTTTCTTCACAATTGATGTTAAACTTATCAACTTAAAGAAATATGAATTTTATCCGTTTTTAAAAATTATTTCATCATTTTAACTATTTCATCACACGAAGCTTTGAAGCTTCTAAGCGTATATACACATTATGTATTCGTCCATTCAAAAATAGAAACAAAACATACAAAAATACATAGGGCTACCAAAATCCATACAAATGCCCAATACTAACATATCCATAAAAACGTTTTACTTTTGCAAGCTACATAGATTCAATGCCATCATTTTCTACAACTAATTATGTATCTAAATATAACAACAAACTAAGATGGACCTAGGCTAGTTTAATTTCCCCCTTACATAGGTTCGCATGAGTCAATAGCATGGGCCATTTTTATTATTTAATTTTTATAGGGTTATTTTGTAATTTTGTAATTTATTTTCACCGAATTAAAATGTTTACATTATTCAATTTTATTTTTATTTTGACCAAGTCAAAATGTTTACATTACATTATTTTTCACGTCTCTAACATAGTGAGCTAGAGAGCACCTCTCAACTCAATAAAAAAAAGAAAGTATTTTTATTAAAAAAGTAAAAAAATATTATATTCAAAATCTAGAGTCCAAAAATTACCAACGCTAAATTAACTATTTTATTTTAATTATTGGTTTATTTAATTTTAATTATTAGGTTATTTAATTTATTTTTATTTTTATGTTTTTATGTAATTTGAAAGAGTTAAAATGTTAAACATGACAAGACATTACATCTCTACCATACTAGACTAGAGAGCGCCTCCTCGGGCAACCTATCTAGATTCATATTAACTCCGGATCTACCAAGCGTCCAGAGGGATCAAGTTTCTTGAGATGCAAACCTCTTTTCAAGTGAAAGGAGATTGCATTCAGAGGGATCAAGTTTCTTGAGATGCAAACCTTTTAAAGTGAAAGGAGATTGATCCAGAGTTAAGATGGATCTGGGTTGGTATAGTAAAAATTTATTCACGATGTTAAACTTGTCAACTTAAAGAAATATGAATTATATTTGTTTTTTAAAATTATTTCTCCCAGATGCGGGTGCTTGTGATAGGCATTAATATGATGGGACAGGGTTGGGGCGAGGCAGATCGCCACCTGCCCGATCAGTACAAGAGTTTAAAAAAAGACACGGCACCTGACGCATGGCATAAGCGGAAGGATCGGCACATAGGATTTCATTCCAGATGGTTTGGCTCACACATCAGGTTCAGAGTTATGGCTTCTACCTCCGCACGCACCAGCCTGCAGCAGAAGGCGAGATCCATCAATGTGGAAGTAATGGGAGGAGCCTCCCGAGGCATGACAAAGAATGATAAGGCCAGGGGAGGTCCTGGGGAGGTGGCAATATTACTGATTCATTTTCTCTTCTCGCTCGCCTCTGGTCTCGATTCGGACTTCAGGTCGCTTGAGGGGATTTGGGTTCCTCTGCCGCAGGGCTCGGCCCTCTCAGCGAAGCAAATTCTGCTCCTCGTCGCGTTTCTTTTTAGTGTTCTGTGCTATTGTTTTCATCTCTATATCACAGTGATTCATCTCCTTTTCTGGTCGCTGGTTTTTGGTACAGGCATGGTCCTCTTTGAGCTAAGCTTGGCTCTCCAGGAGGACGGGCTTAAGCTCAGCAAAGGCGGTTCGTTCAGAAAGCAAAGTTGCTGCCACCCGCTGGTTAGTGCTCTGGTGCCGCATTCCTGGACTTCTGCAGTTGCTATATTCCAGATGCCTCGTTTGCGACCAAGGATGGGCAGCCGTAGAGGCGAGCACCAACCAGCTCGTCATCCAGTGAATTGTCAGCTGGGCATCGCCCTACAACCCGAAGCAGGAGAGGGAGATCCCGCGCTACCAGTTCCAGCTACGGGCCTGTCCCCACCTTTGGTTCTGCCATCTTCACCTTTGATAGCACTCTGAACAAACCCAGGATTATGGCTTATTTCACGGTGGTATTTCATGAAGAAAGCCAAGCCGAAGATACAAGGACTCAGCCAGGGGGCTCGGGGGCAATCTCGGCTCCTTCTTCTTCCCTCCAGTTGAATGTTGAAAATGCTCCTCGGCAGGCAACAAACGAATAGACCTGCACAGCTCAGGATGTGACGATGGTTGACCTGGGTCCCCCTGTTCAGAACGCTGCACAAGCAGGGGATTTGCCAGATATCGGTTGGTGTCGTATCATAGAAGAGCCTCCTGATGAAAAGTGAGTCCACCCAAGCCTCTACTTCCTGCAGTGTGCCCTTCACCACTGGGCATGAATGTAAGGCAAATAGTTTTTGGGTTCTCTGGGGTTTATTAGTTTTTTGGGTAATCTTGCACTGCCATATGTATCTCAGCACGGTCCCCTACGTGGGTCCTAAAAAAAGACAGTTTTTACATATGCTTTTTTGGTCAGTTCTACCTCCTGTGGATGCAGAGTTCTTGACTCCGGTCATGCTGTAAATTTACCTTTGTTAATAGAAATAGTCTTATGTAGAAAAAAAATAAAATTTATTTCATCATTTTAACTATTTCATTATTTGGGAGAGCAGAAGGAACAGGTCACGGGTTTTCAGATCTAGGGTTTGAAGCTGGACAGGAACAGGATCAGGGTAGCAGAACTGTTCAGGAGGGGACAGATCCTGACCCGACAGATGGTAAACGAGGGGTCCATAGGGACCCCCACATACAAACAGATAATCATGAATAAACAACCAGCTCAGGAAGGGGTGCAAATATTAGGGCTTGATAGGTCAAAGCCAGAGGAAGGAACCAGCAAGAACATAAATGAAAACGAGGAAAAGGGGGAGCAGTCTGCTCACAAGCTGAAAGGGAAAGAGAGTAACCGAAGAGCCAACGGTAATAGCAAAGCAAAGAAGGCGCAGTCAAACCCCGCACAGGAGAATAACCAAGAGAAGGAGCAAGAGAACAATGAGAACACAGCTCCGGAAAAAGAAAACGAGGCAAGGAAGAACACTCAAGAAAATCTCACTGACAAACCCACTCAAGGACCATGCAAACCAAAAGTGGCAGAAGTCCTAAGAGTGGTGCTAACGGACCCCGAAATACAAGCCTACAGAGACCACATGACTGAGCATGCAGTGATCTGCAAGTTCATGGGGCTGTGGCCAACGGAAAGAGCGCTATGTCAATGGATAAAACAACAATGGAAACCCAAAGGAGATGTCAGTCTGCACCTAGGAGCAAAAGGTATCTTCACAGTGGTCTTCTCCAATCTGGAAGACAAGGACAGAGTATTCGATGGAGGCCCCTACTTTTTCGCCTCAGCGGGCCTCTACATGAAACCTTGGAAACCCAACTTCGTACCAGAGAAGGAGACCTTCACGCAGGTACCAGTCTGGATTCACCTCTTTGTACTCCCAATAGACTATTGGGGCTATGCAGCTCTTAAACAAATAGGTGACAAGTTAGGGACGTTTATCAAAGCTTCAGAGGCCACACTGCAAAGAAGATACACTTCCTGCGCTCGGATCTGTGTGGAGATGAACGTTTCAGGAGCATTGCATGAAAGTCTGTGGCTGGAATACAGAGATGAGGACTACTTCCAAGTAATTGACTATGAGCAAATTCCATTTCGTTGCAGAAAGTGCCATGAGCACGGACACTTAATTAGGGAATGTCCATTAAACAGAACAACAGAAACACACAAGGAGGAATAGGAAGAAAAGTTCAGAGACACTTTCACTCGACCGAGAACAAAACAGAGAGCAAACAGGAAGCGACCAAGCAAAACAAGCATAACACGAACTAACACAAGTAATGCTTTTGAAGTATTGGAAACCGAAACGGACTTAGAGGACCATAATAAGGAGAACAAGAACAGTGTATCAAACAAAGCAGCAACAGAAGCAGCAACCAAAGGTATGGAGGAGAATAATCCAAACAACACTAAAAAAGATCAAGAAGGCACAAAAGGAGCATATGAGGACTCAGAAATGTTTACAAGTGATATAGGCAATGAGGAAATGGAACTCCATGAGGTTTTAGGGCTGGAAGGAGTTAATCTACCAGACATGGTGGAAGATTGGAGAAAGAATGGGATGGAAAACATATCGGAAGAGGAAGTCCGGAAAATCAATGAAATACTCATAGCCAAGCAAAAGGAAAAGCTGGAGATGCAAAACAGGAAACTAGGCGTAGCAAAAGGAATGGGACTTCGAACAAAAAGTGTACTTCAAACAACCTTTGGCTCCAATCAGAGGAAGAAAAGAGGACGCAAATCCAATAATGAAGCACTGCAGGAAATGGGACATTTGCTCTTAAACTTTGGTAAGATGAAAGCTCTAGAAGCCTTCTCTATTAGATCTTAAATCTTTATGTATTAAAATGAAGGTCATCTCTTGGAATGTTAGAGGGCTCAACGGCCAAACAAAACAGAGACTGTTAAAAAGGAAAGTCCAAAAGGAAAAACCGGATATTATTTTTGTGCAAGAAACTAAATGTGCGAGTAATATTATTAAAGAGGTAAGGAGGAAGTTAGGTAGAAGAATGGATTATATGGAAACAGACAGTTAGGGGTGGGAGGGAGGTTTAGTAACTTGGCGGAATCTGCATGTCATCAAAATCCTCTCCTCGAAGGCAACCAGACACTTCATAGCCTTAGAACTTCAAATAATAGGCAATTCATAAATCTACTTGTGCATTAATGTCTACGAGCCTCAAAGGTTAGAAGAAAAATTCAGGTTTCTAAGATCTCTAATGAATCTGAAGCTTAGATATCCCAGAGCGAAAGTAATCATAGGGGGGGACTTCAATATGATAACCTCGCTATCAGAGAAAAAGGGGGGAATCAGGAAGCTAAACAAGGATTCTAAAGCCTTCCTAGATTTCATCGTGTCAACTAAATTAGTCGATATTCAACCTAGGAGTGGGGCTTACACTTGGAACAACAAAAGGGGAGGGGAAAGGCAAATCGCCTCTCGTCTTGACAGATTTCTTGTTTCTGAAAGTCTGCTCTTGGAGGGTGTAATAGTAGACTTTGACATTCTTCCCTGTGGAGGATCAGATCATTGGCCAATATCACTGATGGCCATGATACAAGGTACGCCTAGAAACAAACCTTTTAGGTTTGAGAAATTTTGGCTGGAACACCCGAACTTCATTCAGCTTGTCGAGAAGTGGTGGCAAGAACCTTTGGACATCAGAGGCACCAAAATGTACAAACTTCAAGGCAAACTGAGATACATCAAAAATAAAATCAAAGAATGGAACACAAAAGTCTTTGGAAACATATTTAAGGAGAAAGCCGAGATAGAAGAGCAACTAGAGAAAATACACAAAGATTGGATTGTGGGGGACAGTAACCCAGACACTGCAAACAAAGAAAAACTTTTAATGCAACAATGGCAAAATAGGTGCCAACAGGAAGAAATCCTTTGGAAACAAAAATCTAGGATACAATGGCTCAAGGAAGGAGAACAGAACACCAAGTTCTTTCACAGGTCGACACTGGATTATAGAGGGGTCAATAAGATCCTTAGTCTCAAAAATGAACAAGGGGATCTCATTGAGAATCATCAAGGAATTTCTACCTTGCTTACTAAACATTTCAACAGCATCGCACAGGAGCCAGAGATAGACAGAACTGAAGCCATTGCTGATCTCATCAAATCAATTCCCAAGTCAATTTCTAATGAGCAAAACCTTGCGTTGACTAGAGAAATCTCCTTAGAAGAAGTAGAGGAAGCGGTGAAGGATATGCCTAATGACAAAGCGCCTGGACCTGATGGCTTCACCATCAATTTTTACAAGGCATGTTGGGAGATTGTTAAGATGGAGGTCTGGGAAGTGGTGGAGGACTCTCGCCGCTCTGCCTCGATTCTTAAATCTCTAAATTCTACCTTCCTAGCTCTAATCCCCAAAGAAGAGGAAGCCATTACCCCTGCAAAATTTCGACCCATTGCTTTATGTACCGTTCTGTATAAGATCATCTCTAAGGTCATAGCAAATAGATTGAAACCCATTCTTCCAGGCCTCATTTCAGAGGAACAATCGGGTTACGTTGAAGGAAGACAAATTCTGGATAATATCCTGTTAGCACAGGAGATGATTCATACACTGCACTCCAGGAAAGTGGCAGGCATGATGATGCAACTTGACTTATCAAAGGCTTATGACAAAGTCAACTGGAACTATTTGGAAGCTATTTTGACAGCTTTCGGGTTTGCTAATCAATGGATCAAATGGATTTTAGCCCTAATCAAATTGACCAGATTCTCAATTCTGGTTAATGGAGCCCCTGCCAACCAATTCTCCCCCTCTCGAGGACTTAGACAAGGGGATCCCCTGTCTCCTTTCCCTTTTGTTATTTTGATGGAAGGTTTAAGCAGGCTTATTCGAAGAGCTAAGGAGGAAGGAAAAATCAAAGGATTGCAACCTCTGCCCTCCATTCCAGCCACCACTCATCAACAATTTGTTGATGACACAATGCTACATGGATCTCCAACAGTTAAAGAAGCCCAGGGTTATAAAAGGATCCTAAATCTTTTCAGCGAGGCCTCAGGTATGGAAATAAATCTTTCTAAATCCACTATATTCTTTTTTAATACAAATTTAGTTGTACAGAAGAATCTCTCGCATTCTAGGCTTCCGAAGAGGCAATCTGCCATCAAGGTACCTAGGAGCTCCTTTAACAGATAAACCATGGCACAAATCTCATTGGGAGAAGATCTTAGCCAACATGGAGAAAAGATGTCAACACTGGACTCACAGGGCCCTCAATTTTCCTGGTAGGCTAGTTCTTACCAAAGCGGTTCTGCAAGCTATTCCGCAATATATGCTCTCCATCATCCCGGCACCCCAAGGAGTCCTTCAACAAATGAGAGCTATACAGAGAACTTTCCTATGGACAAGAAATGCAGAGAAAAGAAAATGGGCTCTAGTAGCATGGAACAAATTATGCAAACCTAAGTACTTAGGCAGCTTAAACCTTCTAGATCCATTCATTATCAACAGAGCCTGTGGGGCCAAACTATGGTGGAAATGGTTGAAAGAACCTAATTTACAGTGGGCTAAACACTGGAAGGCGAAATATGCTCCAACGCAAAGCATCCAAGATTTAATAAGAATGCAAGAAAGTCCAGAGGGATCCCCAATCTGGAACCTAGCAAGGAAAAATCGGGAAATTATACATGAGAACAACTTCTGGGAAATACGCAATGGAGAAACGGACTTCTTTTGGGAGGATGCTTGGCAACAACTTCCCAAGTTAAAAAGGCCAGAGTTTGCAGAAATACAAAGAGACTTTCAAGAGCAGGGGAAGCTAATGGTTCACCACTATTGGTCTCCGAATAACAGAGACTCAGATTGGAGGAGCTGGGCAATCAATGAAACAGAGAATATCGAGGAGGGGAACAACAATGCCAGCAACCTGCACAATATGTTAGATAAAAGGAAAATTAGGAAGGCAATGGACAGCGACCAACTCAAATGGGGGAAGCAAGGCGGGGGTAACTTCATGCTCAAAGAGGTTAGAAATTGTATCGAAGACGCAGAGCAGATGGAAAAGATTTCTTGGAGCAGCAAGGTTTGGGATACCCAACTCTGGCCAAAAATTAGAACCTTCCTCTGGCTTCTAATGCATAGGAAGACTCTAACATGGGAAAATCTCCGTAAGAAAGGTTTCTATGGCCCTTCCAGGTGCCCTCTGTGCAACAGGGAAGAGGAGACTATGAATCATCTCTTCAATACATGCGACTTAGCAAACACTCTATGGAATTGGGTGGAAAACATCATGCAGCAGATGGACAGAACCAGAGATTCCATCCAGGAGACCATCGAGAAATGGAGAGGTAATTTTTCCGGCAATCAAAGGGTAAACACAATTTGGAAGATAATACCAGGATTCATAACCTAGACATTATGGAAAGAAAGAAACAGGAGGGTATTTCTTAACGAAACTAGGAACATCACCCATTCTTTCGAGATTATCAAGCAAAATATACAATAGTTGGTTATGGTTAAATGCAAAACAGAACAAAACAATAAAGCTTCGGACAATGACTTACGAATATTGAAAACCTTTAACCTGGACAGGGGAGCAGAGATTGCGACAGTTAGTCGCCAACAGGAGCTGAGAACCACTCCAAGCATCTGGAAGCGACCACCAACTGGCTTCCTCAAGCTGAACTTCGATGGTGCATCGAGAGGCAATCCTGGTCTCGTTGGCATTGGAGGCATCATAAGGAACAGCGAAGGGGAAATCATACATATCTGCAGCAGAGCCTTAGGGGAAGGGACGAATAATGAGATGGAATTTACAGCAATGGAACAGGGGCCCAGAATTTTGAGAAACTTACAAGCGGGAGCTGCAGTAATTGAGGGGGATTCCCAGCTTGCTATCACAGCAGCCAGAAGGATGTATACGGGAGCAAAGGAAAGTAAGGTAACGCATCACTGGCGATTGGCAAAAGTAACAGAGAACATAGCACAACACTTAGGGTGGCTGAAAGGTTTAGTCTTTCAAGCGGTACGCCGCAAGGCCAACATTGTTGCAGACCACTTGGCAAATGTCAGAATAGAGAACCCCACCAAGATTTGGGACTGCTGTTGGCAGGACGTCAGCTGCCCGGAATTAAAAAACAAATGTACCCTGCTCTCGAGGCAGGACTTGATGAGTGAAAGGTAGGTTCGAGCGGGCGGGGTTTGACGCGAGCATAACGATATGATAATGATAATCGTGTATGCTGATGAGAGTATTAAAGGACTGCAGGAGTATGAAGGACAGACTGGACAGGAGCATTCAATGCTCAAGCAGGCGAAGGTAAAACTCAATGGAACTATGATCGCGAAAGGAGATCGCCGTCGTTGCCATTACGGGCGATGGGACACCTGGAGAATTACGGAAACGATCAGGAAAGGAGATCGCAGAGGCAGAGCGAAGGATCATCAATGGAATTACAACCCATTAACAAGCAATAATGATGATCTGACGACAAGCAAATGGATAGTGGCCGAATTGTTTTCGGTTTTTCCTGCAGCTCCATCTATTTAAAGGTCAACCCGAGCATCAGTAAGGTCACCATTTCTTCAAGCGGCAAGCGGACTATCGGTTCCCATATCCTCAAGGCAAAGGGCGTTCAGTTAGGTGAAGGGGGGACTATGGCGAGTGAGGGAAGCAAGAATGCCTCGGCAAATCAGGAATTGAAAAGAGCTAGAGCAGTGTATGAGACTCGCACTTCCCAAAAGCAGAAGCGGAAGATTGAAGAGTTAGAGGCCATCATCAGTGAAGAGGAGAAGAGTCTGGAACCGCAGGAGGTGGAAAAGGACATGGACTGGGTGCAGGACCCAGGCACTGCTACTACGCGGGCTACACAATTTATGAGAACTTAGACCAAAATGTGGAGAATGAAGACAATGCTGGCTAAGGCCATCAACATGCAAGGGGATCATGCCAACTAGGTGTGGCAAGCCCAGCAAACAATAGTGGTCACAAATGAGGAACACATGGCCATTCTGGAAGGATTGGATTTCAAAATCAGCAGCCTCGAACAACAATTCGACACGGTCTCGAAAAAACTCTATGTTCTCATCAGTCTACTGAGGCACACCATCAATCAGGATTCCCGAAATGTCGGGGAATCTACGGAGGGGCTCAAAAGCGTTCACCAGAGTGCTCTTCCCTCGCCATCTCAGGCAGGCCAGGCCAAGGCGTTGACAGTGCAGGAAACCTCCAAAAACTATATAGTTCTGGACACATTCTGAGTCTCAGCGGTCTGTTTTGCATGTTTTTTGGCTGTTTTTCTTTATGCTCATGTCTGTGGTTTTTTGGTTGGTTTTAGTTTTGGGCTCCTCTTCTGCTGCTCTTAGACTTGTATGGAATCGAATAGATGTAATGTTCATTTTTGACGATCCCCTTTCCTCTGCCACCCTGTGTGGTGCGCTCCGGGGTTCAGTGATAATCTAAATGGCCAACGATAAGTAGAAGGAGGTCTCTGTCTGCTCTGGCAGAATTTTTGTAAACTATGTATTTTTGATCTAATATAACAAGCTGATTTACACAAAAAAAACTATTTCATTATTTTAAGGATAACACTGAAGTATGGAGCTATGAAGATTCTAAGCATATATACACATTATATATTCATCCATTCAAAAATAAAAACAAAACATACAAAAAGATATAGGCTCACCGAACTATCCATACAAATGCCCACCCCCAACATATCCATAAAAATGTTTTACCTTTGCAAACTACATGGATTCAACACCATCATTTTCTACAACTAATTATATATCTAAATATAACATCAAACTAAGATGAATCTAGACTACTTTAATTTCCCCCTTAAATAGGTCATATTCAACATGAATAACATGGATCAATCATCATCATCAATACTGTGGGTCATTTTTATTTTTTCATTATTTAATTTTTATAGGGTTATTTTGTAATTTTTATTAAAATGTTTACATTAAAATTACACATCTCTACCATATTTTTATTTTAATTTTAATTTGACCAAGTCAAAATGTTAAACATGACAAGACATTACAACATCTCTACTATACTAAGTTGCAGAGGGCTTTAAACAATTATAGTAGAAATGTAATATTTCAATAAAATGTAAAAAATAAATATATAAAAGAAACATATGTATGATAAAAAAATATTTTAAATTCAATGCTATATTATGTGTGTGTGTATGTGTGTAATATTTAAAAATATATAAAATATAAAATATTTAAAAGAAATATATAAATAAAAAAATACTTTAATCTTTAAATTTTGTTGTCATTAATTATTATCAAATATGTGTGTTACCTTTTATTTTTAACCTACCCACTTAAATTAATATAAATTTATATATTTATAAATAGTTATGTAGAAGTGTAATATTTCCAGATATATATATATATATATATATATATATATATATATATATAAAAAATGTTTTAATCTTTAAATTTTGTTATCATTTATTATTTTTGAATATACATGTTAATTTTTTATTTATATTCATGTTGCATGAGTTTTTGGAAAAAGGGACGTTGGGAACTTGAGTATGGGTGTTAGGAACGGCTAGAGGTTTCCCCCAAAATTTATAGGAAACGACATAATCGTAGCGGTAATATTATATAAATAAAAATAAAAAAATAAAAAATCAAAAATATTTTTTCAATTATATAATTATAATAATAATCAAAATATTAAAATATTAAAATCAAATTTAAATATATAATAAATAAATATATAATCTCTCATATATAAATATATTATCTGGGTGTCTCTCTCCCTGAGTCTCTCCCTTTTATATATATAGAATGTCAAGTTCATTATCAATTTTCTGACACATGATCAGTCTTTGAAACAATCTGGCTTAAAAATACAAATGAACATTTTTACATATGTTTTTCTAGTAATTAACAAAAAAAGCAAAGAAACTCTAATGTTTAAGCATTGATTGCCACATACAATATGCACACACAATCTTCTGTGATATATATACATAAACATCAAAAGAAATGCTCACCAGCATGACATCAATATTGCCCTTATGTCGAGGTGCCACACGCTTCCTTAACCCATCAAGAGATTGCTTCAGTTTCTCAATTAAGGATATCGATGTTAAGGATGTCTTTGGCCTTTCTTCTTGCGAAGGTTTCAACATATGCACATGTTTTGTGGGCAGTTCAATATATTTCTCTACAGACTTTGTATTCCCCAACCCCAAGGAACGTTGGAACTCCAAAAAAAACCGTCTTCAAAGCTCTTGGAACTTTCCCCAGCTCCCATTGCAGCTCTGGTTGAAAAGGTAACGTTCCCATACAGTTCCAAAGCTCCAGGGGGCATGGGAACCATTGGAATGGGTTTCCCACCTCTTGGGAGCAGTTTCGGTGTAACGGAGTTTATATTATATACACTTAAATTATATAAAACTTTATATATCTATAAATAGTTATAATAGAAATATAATATTCAATAAAATATAAAAGAAATATATGTTAATTAAAAATATTTTAAATCTTTAAATTTTACTGTTTATTATATATATAATATATATATATATATATATATATATATATATCACTAGTTGAGCCTAGGTCGACGCCAACCTGCTTATTGCTGGAAAAAGACTGGATCTACCTATGATGGGATGCTTATCACAAGGATTTTATGAGGTTCGTTCAAGCCTAGACGCCCCTTGGGAAGTTTAATTCCCCCAAAGTGGTTTCCACTCCTCACCCTCCCTATGAAGTTGGAACGTGCAACTTGGCGAGGACTAAACCCCACACAAACCAACTAGTCTACCACCTCCTGGGTTATTTTTGAATAATATATATATATATATAATATATATATATATAATATATAATTATAATATAAAAACACAATTATATATTCCCATAAATATAAAAAAAGGAATTACAACAGAGCTCAATATAATATATAAACATTGTTTAGAATTATATATATATATATATATATATATCAACCCATCAATCAATAGGTGTTGGTGTGAATACATGGCAATGGAAGGGAAAAGGCTTCATGGCCAAGTGCCATGATCAAGGAGACCAGTTGTTGGAGAGTCCACATCCTGAGTGTATGAACGTAAAGGAGGGAGGAATCGAGGAGGCATGAGTTACCCTGCTTAGTTTGCATTTCCCCCCCCTCCATTGCGCCTATTACTTCTTCTTAATAACGCTTTGTATTATGGTGCATATCTCAAGGATTAGAGCTTGCTCTTCATGATGTAACATTTTATATTACCACTTAAGATGAGATAGTTCATTGCTCATCAAGGTTGGGACATGCGGTTCCTTTTGATGTAAAGGAGCACCATGTGCTCAAGATTCGAGAAATGGCCAATGAGGAGGGTAGAGCTCATGCTATGTTTTTGCCCACATGCTAAGTTATGTCTTGGCCATCTTATGCAATTTAATTTTTTTCTTTTTCTTTTATTGTGGCCATGATATGCTTTTCCATTATTTTAGCTTCTTCAACCTCTAGGGTAATAGTTTTCTGAACCTATTCAAGGTGTGTGGACATGTGAGTGCCAAATCCCAAAGATCCTATTACCCACCACTAGTGGGTGACCCCATAGAAGATTTTTTTTCCCTTCTATATTTGTCTTCAGTTGGCAGTTAGCAGCCCCTGACAGCCACCAGTCTAGCCAACATATTGTGCCAGTTGATCTCCGCTCCTTGAGCCAGTCATATGTCCCCTCGCCCATTTGTCAAGAGCATATGTTTGAAGGTGGGCCATCGAATCGTGCAATTAGGTGCTTATGCTTGTTTTTCCTTGGGCACATTGGGTATGGATTATTGGGTGACTTGGAAGCACCATCAACACCTTCAACAACTTGTTGGTTGCCCCACATTATCCGTGAGATGATGCACTTGGACTAACATGACCTGGCTAGCTTAGCATGATCAGGGTAGCTGATCCAAGGCCCGGAGGAGGTTTGTCTCACTTTTGAGACATGGGAGGGTAGATACCATCATCAAGGCCCTCATTTGGAGTAGTCAACAGGCTTATCTTTCATCAGGAGGCCCACAAGACCAACAGTTGTGCCCCAATACCGGAGCACCACATGATGACTTACATTGAGATTAAGGGGCCATCCCCTTGTCCATCATTCATGGAGCCCTCTCTCTCATCAGGGCACCTAGAGGACTCAATGAGGCCCTTCAACGACTCTTCTTCATCATGACATCATCATTTCGGCTCACTTATGGATGGCTTCTTCATAACTTTTAATGGGTACTTGGTTGGCTTGTTACCAAGACTTGTTATTAGCACATTATTTTATAATTTCTGGGGCTAAATAGGCTAAATCAAATTAGGAGAGTCTCATATAAATAGAGATGAGTCTCATTTGTGAGAACTCATCATCTTCTCTTGGATATTTCTCTTGTACAAAACTTCACATTTTTTCTCTTGGATGCTAGTGGAGATTCTATTGATGCATTTCGATATTTTTGGAGCTACTTCTTGGTTGATGGTTGGATATATCTGTTGGGATGGGGTCCCCAAGGGTAGAATTGACTAAAATAGTCATATTTTGCAAAGAATTTTGTAAAAGATGTAAAGTCTTCACGAAATGTGGATGTGGAACGCATAGATAGATAGAATCAAAGGGGCCTTAGCCCCTACGCAGATAGATAGAGTCAAAGGGGCCTTAGCCCCTACGTAGATAGATAGAGTCAAAGGGGCCTCAGCCCCTTGTTTTTGGTCGGTTGAAGACTCACCCATGAGCCAGGGGCCATGGTATTGTATTAGAAAAGCTATAAATAATCAAGTCTTAGGACGAGAACTAGGATAGAGATTTGGGTACATTGAAGAGCTTTGTTGTCTTGAGCAAGAACTAAGGCAGGAAGGCTCTGCTTCCTACACTTAGGTAGAGAAAGGGAGGCTCCTGCAGCTGAGTGCACGAGAAGCCTGGGTAGAGTCCACAACTCAGTGCACGGACCCCTGCAGCTGTGTGCGCAGGGTAAGAAGAGTCTGTAATCGGTGAATTGAAGATCAATAAAGACTGCTTTTTGAAGAATTACTGAGTATTTCCATTGAATCTGTTATGTTATATGTTGTTGATTAATGATATATTTTCTGAAATATTGAATGAACGCTATGCGAATTCACTAAATCTGTCTTAATAATATATGAAATGAATGGTTATCTACTTCTGCAAAGTTAGAAGCTATTTCTCTTATGTTTTCTGACAACTCAAGTAGATCTACGCGAACTCCGATCTAGGGTTGCTTTTTGATGTGCTAAAGTAGGTGAATCAATTGTTTAAGGTCTGCAAAGACTGATCATGGACCTTCGCGAAGGTCTGAAGGCAACTTTAACTTAGTAACAAGCCCTAGAAGTCAATCAATATGCACGGAAGCAGATCTAAGGTGTTGGAAGACATCACACTAGTCTCTGGATGCAGAAACTTGGTTCTTGCATCCCCCAATACTGCTTCGGGTGAGACTGCAGCCTGCGCTACACGAGTTGTTGCCGAAAGGGCCAGCAATGTAGGGTTTTGTTGGTTGGCACAACTTTGAACTGGGGTCAGGACCCCCTAAGCCAACAAATGGTTCTGTTGTCAGGACCAGATCCGCTTAAAGGGATGTGTGATGTCGCATCATTGGAATCCAATTAAGAAAGAGATTGAAAAGTGGTTAGAATCGGAAGATTCACGAATATGCAACTTAAGAAAACAGGAATCCGCATCTGTTGAAGGAGGATTGGTTGAATAGGTATCTTTATACATAGGTACACGAAATTTTCTTTAGCACTTTTCCAATTGAATTATATGAGTGGTTAGCTAAATTAGAAAACAACCAAGGAAGGTGGAAGCTCAACAGTCCTATAGTGTGGATGCAAGAATTTGTGCAAACAATAAAGGCATTTGATAACAAGATCACGTGAGCTGTCGATCACTGGCTTGATCAAATTTTGGGAGGATTTGTTACTGAATTTGCAGTAGACATATCAGTTAGCTATAACGAAGCGAAACAAAAAATATTCAAAGGACTGCGAGGTAAGTACGTCAGGTCATTAAATACTTGGATTAAGATATTGTTGTGTGAAAATCGGATAGTGCCATTACCTTGATGTTTGGAGCTACGTGAAGTGGAAGATTCTTTAGAAGTCGTGAAGAATCAGGACCATAGTATAGCCCATTGATTGGACCTCCTTCAAGTGACGATGAAGGGGCGGTGCAGACTATGTCGCGAAGCGCCGTTCAAGTAATAACTCAGGGTATTCCTAGAACACATCATCTATCCACTCCACCTCCACTGCATACACCTTCACCCACACCTCCACCTCCATCTCCACCATTCAACATGGTGAACGCAATGAAGATGCCAATTTTCAAGGGCATAGGAAGTGAAGATCTAGCGTAGTTCGGTTTGTTGCAAACGTTGTATGGACAATGCAGCAAATCACCGATGATAATATAAAGAAGGTGCAGCTGGTTACCGCCTTGCAAGATCGCGCGCTAACCTGGTACATTAAGTATTGTGTTGACAATCCTTATGCATTGTTAGCAGAGACTCAAACAACTTTGAACAAAGAATTTAGTAAGCCTATATTTGAGGTGCAGTTGGTTATTGAATTTGAGGAGATTAGAGTCGAGGAGACACCTTGGGACTTTGATCAGAGGTTGAAGTGCCAGATCAGACAGGCTAACATGCAAATCTCAGATAGCTAGCATCGCGACTGGTTTATCACATCGCTTTTGCCACATTTAAGAATTGTCATGTCACAGCAGAAGATAGCAACGCAGGTAGAAGCCTTGGAGATCGCGATGAGGCCACATGCATCACCTATTTAGGATATGAACCTAGGGGTATAATAAATCCACTCGCAATTAGCGAGCCTAGACCTAGAATTGTAGAGTTTGAAGAAAGAAAAGGAGACTAAGCCAAAAGTGCGCGCAGAGGTTTGGTGCTTGAAGTACAAGGGCCACGTGCATGATAAAGATCATTGTCCAGTATATGCGAATTATCTTATAAGGGGAGGGCTAGCCCCCCTAAAGCTATAAGCCTCAGTCGGGCCAAGCACGGGAGCTGCACTATGGTGCACCATTTGTCAAGTCACTGGGCAACATGCGACCGATAACTGCCACTTACTTCTAAAGTTCATTCAGACACCCCAGTAGTTGTTCTGTAATTTCTGTAAATCTGTGGGCCATGATGAGTGTCATTGTCGAAGCTATGAGATGATGATGGAAAGAACCCATACTTACCATACGCAAGCAGAAACTCGGCCTCCAGATCAAGGCGCAAGAGGAGCGGCGAGCGCATAGAGGTTTTTAAGGCCGAGGAGGAGGACCTAGTAGAGGTCATGGTTAGATTATTTACTACAACTGCGGATAGTCAGGGCACTTCGTGCGAGATTGCCTGAATCCTACACACCCTTCGTGTCAATACTGCAGACAGTTCGACCATGCCATAGAATAATGTCCAGTGTTAATAGCTAAAATGCAAGAGAAGAAAACGTAGCCTCAGCAGTCTACGCAAAATTTACAAATGATGAGGGTTGAGCCCCGAGAGGAGGATCAAAGCATTAATATTGTACTAAGTGGCATGATGACTAATGCAGATAAAGGTGAGTAGCCTGAAGAATATGGATGGGTCCGCAAAGCTCTTGAGAAAGAAGCTGCCTTTGACTTTAATCGCACTAAGGAAACATTAATGGAGCCAAAGAAGAGCTTCATTGAGGCCTCCACCTCAGGAAGCCAAAAAAAATACCAGGACCAAGTGCGACACAATAGGTTGATCCTTCCGTACTCACTACATTTATGGAGACTTGTATGAAGTTACTGCGCGATAGGAAGGCTATGGAAGGATCGCAGGACTTAATAGACAAGTGCGCCAATAAGGAAAAGACTCTTTTGAAGCAGCGCACTGTTAGAAAGATTGTTAAACATAAGGCACGAACAGGATGTGAGATGTGGCTAATAGCACAGATAAGTGATTATGAAATGGACCAGGTCATTTTGGATCTAGGATCTAATGCGAATGTTCTACCGAAATAAACATGGGAAAGGATAGGGAGACTCACATTGTAATGATCTCCGATTTAGCTCTGAATGGAAAATTAGTAGAAAATCATCCCATTGGATGATTATATGTAGTAACGGTGGATATTGAAGGCGCGATTGCATTAGCAGACTTTGAAGTTATTGAAATTGTTGATGACAGTAATCCCTACGCCGCGATGCTAGGAATCAACTAGGCTATTGACATGAATGGGGTCATTAATTTGAAGAAGAGGACAATGTCGTTTGAAAGGAAATCACTAAGGGTTATAGTGCCATTGGATCCTGCGGAAGGGGCACGCTATACTGAACCAGTCCGCGATTACGTAGAAAGTGACGATGAGCTGGATCAAATCTACAAGATAACAACGAGAGATCAGGATTGGATAAACCGACGGCGGATGGACGGATCACATAGGACCAGGAGAGTTCCTGCACTTATGACTCAAATGAAGAATTAGAGCATTGGAAAAACTGCTTACATGAAGTATCTACATTGCGATGCAATATGATGACAAAGTCACTACGCTGCATTTCTTCGGAGGTAAGAAAGTTACCTTATTATGATGGTTTAACTAACGTAGATATGTTTCTAAATGAATTTGAGCGTGAAGTCCCTAAAGATCACCGTTTTCAAGTATTGGAATTGGAATTGGCGCTACGCGCTATGCTCGCATGATGGTGGGGTACGCATAAGGATAGTTTTGCTGGATGGCAGGATTACAGGAGAATGATGAAGTTACGATTTGGGCATGCTAATACAAGACTGACTGAAAAGTATAATGGGAAGGATGATCTGCGTGATCACCTGGCAAAGTGGACTAAGGCATGAGGGACGGAACTGCAGCCAGAATGGGTACATATATTTTGTCATACCTTGGATACAATCTCCATGAATTGGTACCTCGAAATAGAGCCCCGCCACGACATTGCAGAATGGGATGTATTGAAGGAAGGGTTCTTATTGACTTTCAACTTCGAGGATGGGTTTGTAAGCATAGATGAAGCGCTTCAAGAAATTAAAGCGGTTAGCTTCAGGACACTGAAGGAACCTATGGAATGGACCCAACCGGATTGGAGTACCCAGTTGCGCCATGCATTGGAATGTTATAATGTGACTGCTGAAGAGGAGGAAGAAGACTCGAGAAATACCAATATTCTGGACATAGAAGGGCATCATGAAGTAGAAGGACCGCAAGTAGAGAACCCAAACATCTCTGCACCTTTAAAAATAAGACAAGTAAACATTGGCACTGATGAAGAACCAAAGTTCGCGAAGATTGGAGACTATTGGGACGACGCTACAGTAGACAAAGTTGCTGAATTACTTCGCGAATACCAGGATCTCTTCCCTACTAAGTTTTTAGATTTAAAGGGCATACTTGGTGATTTGGGCGTTATGAGAATCACATTAAAGCTGAACGCGAAGCTTGTCGAACAAAGGCCTTATTGCCTTTATCCAAAGTATAAGGAAAAGGTTCGCCAAGAGTTGGATAAAATGCTGGAGGCAGGGATTATAGAACCTGTTGAAGAGTCTGATTGGGTGAGCTCGATGGTAGTCCAAGAGAAGAAACAAAAGGGCGAAATCAGGATTTGCGTAGATCTGCGGAAGCTTAATGATGCATGTGTTCATGATCCATTTCCGACGTCGTTTATAGATGAAGTGTTAGACAATGTCAGAGGGCAGGAGGCATATTCCTTTACTGATGGGTTTTCTGTTTATCATCAAATTAAGATTGCCCCAGAGGATAGAAGCAAAACCACCTTCGCGAGAGAGTGGGGATGCTTTCAGTACACTGTTATGCCGTTTGGATTGAACAACGCGCCTTCAATATTGTCTCGCGTAGTCATAACAACGTTCAAAGAATTCATTCATAAATTTTTGGAAGTATACTTCGATGACTGGACTGTGTTTGGCTTGGTGAAGCGCCATGTAGCAAGTTTGCGCCTTATGTTGGATACCTATCGAAGATACCAGATAGCGCTGAATTTGAAAAAATGTATATTCTGTGTTCCTTTTGGGATCTTGCTGGGTCATGTCGTGTCTAAACAAGGATTGATGGTGAACCCTACCAAGATTGCAGTGATTGTGAACTTGGAGGCCCCTAGGAATGTCAAGCAATTGTGCACGACATTGGGACACACGAGATACTATAGAAAATTCATTAAAGCTTATGCTCAAATTACTATGCCCATGGAAAAAATGCTAAAGAAGGATGCAACATTTTGTTGGGATGAAGAATGTTAGCGCAACTTGAATGTGTTAAGGGAAAAGATGGTGACTGCACCAATCCTGGTATTTCCCGATTGGAAAAAGGAGTTTCATGTACATGTGGATGCTTCTTGCATTGTGCTGGGTGCAGTACTAACACAGGCAGACGAAGGAGAACTAGACCATCCTATAGCCTTCGCAAGTAGGAAGTTATCAAAGGTTGAGAAGAATTATTCAATGATAGAGTGCGAGGGGTAGGGCATGATCTATGCACTGCAAAAATTCTGGCATTATCTATTAGGAGGACATTTCAAGATGTATACAGATCATTCTACCTTAAAGTACCTGGTCAACAAGCCTATGTTGGGGGGAAAGATTTGCAGGTGGTTGCTATTATTTCAGGAGTATGATTTTGAAGTAATTGTGAAGTCGGGAAGGTTGAATGCTAGACCTGACCATCCATCGAGCATTGAAATAGGCAAAGAACCCAGTAATTTGGAGGAAGGGTTGCCCGATGCGCAACTCTTTGCGGTATCTGTAGCTGATGACCATTTTGCTGACAATATTACAGGGATGAAGCTTGAAGGATACACAAATCAGTAGAAGAAAGAATTAATAGTTCGTGCAGCCGATTTTTCAGTCATTGTGGGGCATTTGTATAAAATGGGGGTAGATGAAATATTGCGAAGATATGTGCCGGATTTTGAGCGTGATAGTACCCTTTTTGAAGCTCATGGCGACATCGTGGGAGGCCATTATGCCAGGAAAGCAATTGCGCAGAAGATTTTGCACACAGGATTATGGTGGCCAACATTGCATAAGGAATCCAAAGCATATTGTAAGGCGTGCGAGGCATGTCAAAGCACTGACAAACCATCACGAAAGGACGAACTACTGCTACATCCTCAAGTCTCTTTACATGCATTTGAGAAATGGACGATCGACTTTATTGGGCTAATTCAGCCACCTGGAAAGAAAACGGGCATGCGCTACATTATCATTGCGACGAAATATTTGAGTAGATGGGCGGAAGCACAACCAGTAAAAGATTGTAAGGGGGCTATGACAACAAAATTCTTGTTTGAACATGTCTTAAGACGGTTCGGATGCCTGGAAGTATTAATGAGTGGTAGAGGAACGCACTTTCTAAATGAAACAATTATCGTGTTGACAGATGAATTCCAGGTCTACCATCGGAAGAGCACATCATATCACCCACAAGAAAATGGGATTGTCGAAGCTTTTAACAAAATCTTGGAAAATGCGTTGACAAAGGTATGTAATGCGCAAGGAATGACTAGGATGTGCACGTACTTGTAGTGCTATGGGCCTATAGGACAACTTGTAAGACGCTGACAGGACAAACGCCGTTTAGATTAGTCTATGGGGTTGAAGCAGTAATGCCTATGGAATACATTGTGCCTAGTCTACGCATATCAACTTTGACGGATATGGCGGATCACGAGGCCTTGGAGGAACAACTCGCGCAACTAATGGAGTTAGAGGAAGATCGATTTCTGGCAGGATTCCATCAACAAGTATAGAAGGAATGCGAAAAAGCATGGCATGATCGCCATATCAAGCTTCGCAAATGATCTTTTGTTGTTATATGATAGTAAGTTCACTAAATATCTGAGTAAATTCCAGATGCATTGGTTAGGACCATATATTGTCAAGGAAATTACAGATGCTGGCGTAGTTTAGCTCATGAAACTAAATGGGGAGCCATTCCCGGGAAGAGTGAATGGGAGCAGGCTGAAGCTGTATACAAGGGATCCAGTGTAATGACTATATGGTAGCAGGACAGTCTTAGTGCTCTAGGCAGTTGCAAGGGAGCGCGGGACTATAAACTATACTCCTTGATTCGGAGGACACGACAGTGAGCAGGCTGCGTGAAGATTGATGAAGGAGCACCAATTGAAGTTGTGCTCTGAATGTTGTGCCATGGAGGAGGGTGCTGCGCAACCCAACCCAAAAATAGTTGTTGGGGTCACTGTAGCTGATTGGATTGAGGAGGAGCGGGTAGGCGGCAATTAAGGTGAAAATCTTTGAAAATCTACCGCCAAGGGTGCATTTATGACCAAATAATGGAGGGAATGGTTGGATTTGAATCCAAAAATCGTTGTAAATATGTCCTGTTGGTCTACAAAGAAACACTTTGTTGCTTGAGAATTTCTTGCATGCACTGAGAAGAGTGGGAGAGGTCGGGCTAGTTCAGTATTCTGATACATTGCGCCAAGTTTCTGTGGAGAAGGGGTTTGAGCCTATGAGTTCTGAGGCCGCGGTATCTAAGGCCCCAACCCTGGAAGCTGCGGGTGTCGAAGCTATGCATGCAGTTCCTACGGTACCAAGATCACCTAGGCCTAAACACTCTGCTTCTAAAGCAAAGCAAAAGAAGCCGATCATTGAACTAGTGTGTCACTCACCCCGAAAACATCTGCAGGATGTGCGACAGAAGGGAAAAATGGATAAGCAAAAGCAACCTTTTGTGCCCCTAGACCTAGATGAAGAGGAACTCTGGCAGAGGATTGAGGAGTTGGATGCCGAGGATGCGGAACTAATCACTATGCTTCCGACATATGTGCCTCCGCGAAGAGGGCAAAACAAGGTGACCAAAGACCCTGATTCCAACAAATATTCAATTGCTACGCCATTGCTCCCAGCTGGAGTTCACTTTGAGGGTACGCTCTTAGTGCGTATACCAGTGCTCAAGATGGAAGATTGGGACCTCGCTGACCAGGATAAATTTCCACATTTAGCGACAAATCAATATATGACCTGCATATACTATGAAGACACAGGGGTCACAAAATTGGAACCAATGAAATGGGTTCATGGAGTTCAGTTGGCGGGGCTCTTACACATGCTATTCGTCCCTCATTTTCACCGATCCAATATCAATATGCAATGTGCGCTGGTTGCTGGCCTTAGTGCATGATGGGTGTTTATGGCTAGGTGAGCCTATCCCCATCACGGATATGTTAATCCACATAATTACTAAGATGCCATATAAAGGAGCGGACCTGACAAAGGAGTTTGTCTGCAAATCCCTAGAAAAACAACTTGTAGACCGCATAAAGACCGAGTACAAGGTGGTAAAGGAAAGCGCGTATATTTTATCTGCTCCATAACAGACCAGGCAGTACAGTTTGCCACGTAGATCCTCGCAAGCAAGATAATGTGGAAGTTCCACGTACATGAAGTGCCTGCGTTGGTCATATCATTAGCCACGTAGTGTGTGAACGTGGTCTAGTATAACTAGGCCCAATATCTCTGTAAAGAATTCTTGGCCAACTGTCGTGAGGTGCAAGAGAAGAGCCAGTCGTTCCACTATTCTTGGCTCTTACTGCTAATTGTTTTAGTGGCATGGAGGCTTTCGGAGGACAGTCAGTTTCCTCTGTTGAATGAGACCCTCCAAGAGGCAACAAAGTTCGCTTCGCTGTGGCAGACAAAGGATGTGGCATGGAGTACAAAATCCAAGGGTTTTTGGGTCTTCATGGAGATGGACATCTGCATGGCTGTGAACCAGAGGCCAAGGTTATCTCCTACCCTATTTGAGTAGCTGAGGGCCTTCACAAAATTTAAGGCAGACTTCCACAACGTCTAGATCCGCACAAGGACAGACCCTCAAGAGAATTGGTACAAGCTACCATACTTGGTGGCCAACACGGATGTCTAGGAGGTTGTTGGTGGATGGCCAGCAGATTGGCGCGAGCCCACTCAGTTAGATGTCGGGACAAGCAAAGTAGGAGAAAACTCCTCTGCACAAACTTCTGCAGTGAAAAAGAAGAAAGACCAAGAACAGGCAGCCGCGCGGGAGAAGGCTTCCCAACAGAAGAAACAAGAAGCTGCTACTAAGGTAGCTGCAGAGAAAAAGCGGGCTACGAAGGAGCGTGCTGCCGAAGAGCAGGTTGAGAAAGAAACACAAGATACAAAAGTAAGCAACAAATCAGCCTTGTAGTGCATGGATGAACATGAGCTGTCAGCACAGCGTGGCGATGGGGGTGAAGAGGTGTCCACCCCCTTCAAATTCCAAAAGCGCACAAAAGAGGCGGCGATAGGTCCGCGAAAGAAGCGGAAGTCAGATAAGCAGTTGTAGGTGGACCCTCTCATGCTAACAAAGGGTGATTTAGATGAGATCAGCGACAAGGTTCACGATACCACATCTGAACTATGGACACACTTCGAACAACAGTATATGCAGACACTAGGTAGTGTTCAGAAGGATATGCACGAGCTGTATATCCAGGCCAATAAGATCCGGGCGAGCGTGGGGCAAGCGACCGCGGTGCAAGCGAACCAGAATCAAGCAAGCATGAGTGTTCTAGAAGTGGAACGGACCATGGACTTAAGGGTCATTCCCTTACTAGAAGGATACTTGCGAACAGATAACTAAGATGACCGCGACACACTCGAAAGATCAAGGATTTGGGAATCAATGTGGCCGCCCTGCCGCTCTCGACCCTCCACGCATTGCATCAGGGGGTCTCTCAGATGAGTTGCAGATCCGGGAGCAGCGCGCCCTTACAGTCCTCAGTGAATGCAAAGGCAACAATGCGCACATGTACAAGGAGAAGACATAGGCGCTGAAGGAGAAAGAGGAGATGCAAGCACGAAGCACACACCTAGAGATAGTAATTGAGAAGGCTTGTCAAACAGTTCCAGAATTGCATATCCTAGACAATGCATAGGCCGAAATGAAAGTCAGGAAGTTAGTTGCTGCGGTGCGCAACGCCAAAGATGAGGTTGGGCGAGTCACTTTTGACTTCCAAATGCAGATATTTGAACTCAAGCTCAAACTTCAACCAACAACACTGCTGGATGTTCGGGAACAAAGAGGCGTAGCTATAAAAGAACCCATGGGTCAACTAGACGTAGTAGTTCAGGGTTGCTACCAACTCTTCACTCAGGCAATGGGCCTATGGGATACACTGCAGAAGGATCCTACATTGCAACAGTTGAACCCAGAGATCAGGGAAGTGCAACACCAATATGATGAGATTAGTACGACGATGCGGACGTTGGCACCAGTCCAGCGCTTCGCGCGCTTGCAGGAACAAAAGGCAATGTTGATACAGATCCAGGAGTTGCAGAAAATGCAGTGCTTGCTACGAGACTGACTTCAGCCTTGGATAGAGGAAGCCAACCAACTTTCATAGAACTAAGCAACTTGCAGTTGAGGGGCCAACCACAAAGAAACTGGTCCAGGAGGTACAACAAGCAGCAAAACAGAGTACCACGGAGCCCTAGGCATTGACCAAGGCATTCAACAAACTCCACAAGAGAGTGGAACAACTAGCTGAGTGACTCGAGGGTGAGTCATATATTTGTGTTGGGGGTTTGTTGGGATGGGGTCCCCAGGGGTAGAATTGAAGAAACTAGTCATTTTTTGTAAAAGATGTAAAGTCTCCGTGAAATGTGGATGCGGAGCGTGCAGATAGATAGATTCAAAGGGGCCTTAGCCCCTATGCAGATAGATGGAGTCAAAGGGGCCTTAGCCCCTTGTTTTTGGTCAGTTTTGAAGACTCACCCTTGAGCCGGGGGCCATGGTATTGTATTAGAAAAGCTATAGATAGTTAAGTCTTAGTGAGTCTTAGGACAAGAACTGGGATAGAGATTTGGGTACATTGAAGAGATTTGTTGTCTTGAGCAAGAACTAAGGGGGGAAGGCTTTGCTTCCTGCACTTAGGTAGAGAAAGGGAGGCTCCTGCAACTGAGTGCACAGAAGGCTTGGGTAGAGTCCGCAGACCCCTGCAGCTGTGTGCGCTGGGTAAGAAGAGTCTGTAATTGGTGAATTGAAGATCAATAAAGATTGTTTTTGAAGAATTACTGAGTATTTCCATTGAATCTGTTATGTTATATGTTGTCAATTAATGATATGTTTTATGAAATATTGAATGAATGCTACGCGAATTCTCTAAATCTGTCTTAATAATATATGAAATGAATGGTTATCCACTTCCACGAAGTTAGAAGCTATTACTCTTATGTTTTATGACGACTCAAGTAGATCTACGTGAACTCCGATCTAGGGTTGCTTTTTGATGTGCTAAAGTAAGTGAATCAATTGTTTAAGGTCCGCAAAGTCTGGTCGTGGACCTTTGCAAAGGTTTGAAGGCAACTTTAACTTAGTAACGAGCCCCAGAAGTCTATCGATCTCCGTGGAAGCAGATCTGAGGTGCTAGAGGACATCACACTAGTCTCTGGATGTAGAAACTTGGTTCTTGCATCCCCCAATATTGCTTCAGATGAGATTGCAGCTTGCGCTACGCAGATTGTTGCCGAAAGGGCCAACAATGTAGGGTTTTGTTGGTTGGCGCAACTAACTCTGAACTTGGGTCAGGACCCCCTAAGCCAACAATATCTAATTGTCATCTTGTAAGTACTTGTTGAAATTTTTTATTGGATAACGTCTAATGTATAGAATTGTATAGAATTGTTCTAAGTAGTTAATGCTCTTTTGCCCTAATTTATTGAATATCATTGTAAAAGGTTATTTGGTTGGAAATTGCATATGTTAGTCATTGCATGACAATAGAAGAATGTTCCTACTGGATCAAATTTTGTTTTTTCCATGAAAATCCATAAATCTTGAGTGTGTAATTATTAAATATTGGCTGCTAGGGCATCATCTTTTAGCCTCCTTAAGGACAGTTTTGGCAAACCTTGAATCATCTTAGATGACATAGCCTAAAGAACTAGGCACTGGTTTAAGAAATTTGGTGATCAATCTTTCTTCTCCCCTTCTTTTTCTCTTCTCAAAAATTCCGGCCCCTCCCCCTAGGATGGCTAGCTTGGGCATCAAGCGAATTCCCTTGGAGAAGGAATTTTGGGATTCCGTTCGAATGGAACTCTTCCTTAGTGTTTCCTCTTGGTGACCTTAAATTTTGGTGGAATTTTCACGATTAATTCTTCGAAAATCCTTGTGCCCTTGGTGTGCCCTAGAAGGGAACCTCACTTGTTTCCTTTGGAAAGGTGGCTTCCTTGAGGGTCATATGAACCTTGTATTTGATAGAATAATAAGAGATCCTTTTTTGCATCTTACCTTGACCTACTTAAAACCTTGGAGGAATTTCTTCCAACATATATCCCTAAAAACCCTAGGTCTAATGTAATCCCTTAGTAGGTCTCTCTGTAGAGTGAAAGGCTTATTTGAAGTGTCAAATCATTTTGCAAGTTTTTGAGAGGTCCTATCTGACCTTTGGAGATTTGAATCGAGGTATACCTATCCTCATTGCAAATTTCAAGCCCTAGGTCTTGATCTCCATCCTAGGTCTTTCTTCGAGATCCTTTAGCTTCCTAGAAATATTAAACCATTGTTGTGCCTCTCCTTGGATGGGCTTAATGGAATCACTTCACACATAGATCATTGATCCTTCCTCTTTCAAGTGATTCCTCTCCTACCAGGACTCCTCCCATTGGTGAAATCCCATAAAGAGCAAGGGACATCGACTAAGGTAACAGTGGGTCTTTGTCCCATTATTGTTACTTGGTCTAGTAGTTATCCCATAGGTTCCTCTCCTAGGGCCCTGATAAATTATGTGGCAACATTTTTGGCGCTGTTGCTGGGGAGGAAGCAGGTCTACCTCCTTGGTCACATATTTGAAGAGGTGAGTCTCCCAACAACATCATAGATCCTCTTTTGGCGACTCCTAAATTGCTTGGTTAGAAGATCACGAAGAAAACATAGCTCGCAACCAGAGTTGTTGCTAGGAGAGCTGCTGAGATTGATAGATCTCCCACAAGAAATCCAACACCTATTGCAAGACAACTTTTTCCTAACAACATGAATACCAACACTAACCAAAACCAAAATCAAACTCAAACTCAAACCCAAACCCCTAGGTTTAAGAAGTGGAATTTGGTAGCTTTTAAACCTATCAACTTTAGAGGAATTCCCGATGCTCCTCACCCATTACCTAAGAAGTATCATGAATGGCTACCGATGTTCAAAGGAAGTGCTGATGAAACTACGAAAAGGCATGTAGAGAACTTCTTTTGGACAGTGGGCCCTTGAATGATTGAAGAAGAAGATGTCGTGATGATGTTATTTGTTTTAACTTTTGGCATTCAAGGGAAATGTGAGGGATTGGTACATTAGTCTTCCTCCGACTAGCATTAATAACTTTGACCAATTTGAAGACCTCTTCAAGAAAAGGTGGGCCATAGATGCTGATGGAAACTTTGTCATTGAAAAATTCTACTTTGTGCAAAAGAAAAGGGATGAGGATATTAGAACTTTTATCCAGGTGTTTGATAAGATTTTTTTAGGATATCCTGGATCGCCTCAAACCCACTGATTCCCAAATCCTTGAAAAGTTCATCAAAGTTGTCTAAGGTCACTCTACATACCAACTTAGAGATAAGAAGCCTAAAAATCTTGCTAAGGCTAAGGAAATGGTCATTGAGATTGAATAAAATCTAAATGATGCTCATATTGAAATGTTCAACTTCCTTAAGGCTAACATTGAAACTAAAAGGAGCAAGGATAAGACCCAAGTTGAGGAAACCCTAGTCACCACACTAAGAAAAATGACAAATTATCTAATGATATGAATGCTAGGGATAGGATGTATATGAACAAGTTCACTGCCCTAGAAAAAGGGCAAAGATCCACATTCCTTTCAAAGAACAAACCCTTTTTCAAGAGTCGTAATGAGGAAGGCAAGTAGGGTCAACCAAATGTCCCTAATACTTTAGCTCCAACTAATGCAGTAGGACAAGAAGACTCATCTTTCGAAGATTATCAAAGTGAGGGTTCTGATGAAGAAAGTGAAGATGAGGAAGGTGGTGAACAAATGAATGTGGTCAATGAATCCCAAGCCTTCAACATTATCCTAGGTGGCACATACACTCATCCTCGAGTCAGTGAAGTAAAACTTAAAGAATAAAAGATGAGCCTATACTGAATGTTGAGGATAGTGGAAGGTTTAAGGGGTTGCAATATTCTAGGAAGAATGACAAAGGATCCTCCTCAAGCTCTAACACATCAATGGGGAAGGATCTCCCTCCTACGAATGATACCAAAAAGGATCCTCCTAAAGGAGAGCCTGAGCATAAAGCCAAAGGTAAAGAAGTTGAAATAGACATTGATGCGGATGTTGCTGTAAGTAAAATGAGCATGCAAGTTCCCATTAAGGAGATTGTGAAAATCCCATCCCAAGGAAAGAAAGAAAGTGAAGAAAGCTTTAGGGCTTGATGAAGAAGACCCACCTATTATGCTGCAAAACATCCTCTTCACTAAAACCAATCCTGACCATGCACCATTCCTATTAACATTGAACATAAATAACCTTCTTCTTCACAATTGCATGTTGGATTTAGGGACTTCTGCAAACATCATGCCACTAAAGGTCATGAAAATGTATGTGGTTTCAATTCTATATCCATTCCCATTGAGGGCCTTATCGAAGACCTCAACGTAGCACTAGCCATGAATGAAGACATATCTTTGCTCATGGATGTTGTGGTTATCAATATACTTGCTATGTGCGGAATGTTGTTGTCTAGAAAATGGGGCACCACTATGGGTGCTCAACTTCAAATGGACTTATCTTACGCCACAATTCCGCTACCTAATGGGACCCCATTCATTCTTTATAGAGAGCTCTAGTTTCCAAATCATGTTGAGGACCTTGTTCTTCTTCCATATCTCGACAATCTTCTCAAGCTTGAGGAATCAAATTCCCTTTCCACTCATCCTCCCCAGCAAATGCATATCCTTAAAAGACCTAAACCTAAAGAAGGTAAACCTAAGAGGAAATGGGTCCAAAAATCAAAGGAGTTTAAGGTTGGGGAAATAGTGTTGGTAGAAAAAACCTAGTGCTTGTCAAGATCCATAGTAAGGTTGGTGAGGGATACTACTACAATACTAGACTTGAGTCAAGGCTAGTCATATCACCCCTTTACTTGATACTTGACATTGTATTATATGCATGTTACAGTTGGATGCGTTGCATATTGATTTTTGCATAGCTAATATTGTCATTTCATGTTCTCATGCTAGAATAGAAGTATTTAGATTAGATACGCATTTTTGAATAAATTTTATTTTCTGGATGGTTTTTATTATTTAATGAAAATATGGGCGATAAAAGTATGCCTAGGACAAATGCTTCCAACAAATTGTCTGTGATGTGTAGGATCAGGGTTGCGGGGGAGCGCCTTCCTCGCGAACCCACTCCCAATTCGCGCTTTGCTTGGGAGCTAGTCGGGAGCGCGCGCCCTTTAAAAAAAAAACTCTCCCTGGTTTTTAGGGAGCGATTAAGGGAGCTCCCTAGTCTTTTTTGTTGTAACATTCGAAATGCAATTTTTTTCAAAGAAACAAATAGTTTTTGAGTAGGGCAGCCTAATGATCAAGCCTATGGCGCTAGTATTGATATGGCCCTAGGATGTTTGAGAGTGGTTCCAACCTCATTGGATTTCATATGGAAAAAGTAGAATTTTACATCTCATTCAAAATCCAACAGACTTATTAGTTTTTCAGGATTTCAGGATTGGGGGGATTGTAATGTTTCCATTGGATTTTTTCATGTATTAGTGTATGGAACTCATATTTAATCAAGAGCACCAATCCCTCTATGTACCTTGATGTTAGTGACATTGGTCGTCGAACTCCTCTATCATGACCCTATTAACAATGTACCCATCACTCAAACAAAATCTTGACTTGACATGCTATGTTCTTTCTATCTTATGTTAATGCTTAGAGGGTGATATTAATGACAAATATCCCTATACAGATCGAGAGGTAATGACAAAGATACATTTGGATATTAATGACAAAGATCCTGATTTTCCAACAAGACTAAAAAATTAGACATTTCTCGTGGCGGCAAGAGGTCCAAGCATTAGTAATAGATAATATATTTACTTGTCATTTCTGGTTTCTAGTAGCTTTTATAACTGTTGACTCTTTCATATTTTTGATGATATTTTTTGTAAACAATATATGATAATTTAAGTTTGAAGTTGGCAATTATTACTCATTGGTAATGAATTATGAATATGATGCTTCGTGAAAGTTGAAAGTTGTTTCATTTCATTTCATTTTATAACATTTCATTTCATGTTAGATATGATTTGTTGTAATGGTTACACTTATCTTACAAGTACAACTTTGGTGATCAATGATGATAAATGTTATATATTGAATTTTGAAAGCTTGAAACTTTAAGATTGATGAATCATGAGACTCAATATGTTGTATGTTACTATGTTACTAACTTGTGGATGTGGTTGATGAAGATTATAAATTCTATATTATTGTTGTTATATTGTTCAATCTATGTTTTTTATGCTTTTTGTTAGCACTTCGTAAATCCCTTCAGGCTGAAGAAAGGGCCGTAGACCACAAACCACTCTATGTTGGAAACTAGTCCTTTCCGACCGTAGGGGGCTCCTTCACTATTAAACTCTGATGATAAACACGCTAAAGCTCACAGAGACCAGATTTGGAAAAGATGATATAAAACTTAATGAAATGGTTGAGAGTTTCGGGAAAAGACTACTAAGGTATGAAGCCAGTAACATAATCATAATATCAAGGCATGCATGAGTCTTTAGAAAAACAGAGGTAGGGTAGGCATATGTTCCAAGTTGACAAGAGTTGACTTGTGGGGAATGGAAAGAAACACAATTATATCTGATCAAAAGCAGCAAAGCATATTATAATGAATTCTGCAGCATAAATTAATGGCTAAATACTAGAAGAACCATGACAGAGCAATGAAGAATTCCATCATGCATGATTCCACAATTACCCTGAGCATCTCAAAATGAATTCGAGATAAAAGCTTCAGAAATGGACATTTAGATAACACAAAGGAAAACAAACTTGAAAGAAATATACCACAAGAATCTCTGAGATCAAAGACACCAACTTGCAACAACACATATGCACAGTCCTCTTTTCCGAAAATCGAACCGATTCTTCATATTTCTTTTAGATTAAATACAAGTTTTAGAATATGATAATCATACTAGATACAACACATCTTTATCCACCAAGCTTAGAAACATCAATCTTTGAAAGCAAAAAACTAAGATAAAGCTAAAAATAAAACTAAAAATTCTTTTATGATAAAATTAGCTTTATATCATCTACTTCTCTGATCCCTATCCATTCCTTTCTATCCATATCACCAACATCATTATGGATATCTATACATTTCCACATTTCAAACCGAAATCCAAAAATTTCATCATTTTTTCAACAAAAACTGCAAAAATGGGCCACCAAGTGACACATGTAACTCCCAAAACGGTAGCACCTATGTAAAATATGAGATAGGTTTTTATAGATGAGCTTGTTGTGAAGGAAAACCTCTCTCGATTTCTTCAAATTCTTTCCCAACTCATTATAAACGGCTCAGTAAAACCATGACTAAAACAAGGGAATACACAGTCCGAAAATAGGCATTACAGATGCATTTTAAACTCCCAATCCATGACACTAGTGCAAAAACTGGAAGAGGTTATTGTTATTTGGTCCGTCCTTGAGAAAAAATCCTTTCAGTTTCCCAAAATTCGCGTCCATGTGATCAGAAATAGGGTAATTTGTGCATGGGAATCATTAGAACGCTTGGGTAGATAAGTTGCTTAGATAGTGGGGGGAATATATGAGTTATTTCATGTATAATATGTAATCATGGTATTTTGAGGAAATAGGTTTAGGATGGGACGGGGAAAATAGAATTCATATGAGTAATGAATAGGGGATAGGGAAAGAGATTTATGAATGAACAATGGGAGATTGGGAGATGTAGGTTATGGAATTAGGGAAACAAGGGTAGATTAGAAAGGGGAAAAGAAATAGGATATTTAGAAAAGACCATTTTACTTGAGCAGCAGAACTTCAACTGTAATGAACTCAAGATAACTTTTTGACAAACACATAACTGACACATACCCCATGACTTGACTGTTCAAAAATTTGTAACCATGACTCGCAATGACTCAATATTGCTTCATGATTTGACTGGACCACTTGATGACTAAACTCATGGCGATGTCGGAGGTGACTTTTGAACTTATGACAACAACAGTGACTATAAGTTCGACTTATTCAAACTGAAAATTAAAAAAATTCAAATACATTCGACAAATAAAAACTACTGACCGTAACACTTTTTATATCTAATTCATCATTCTACATGCTTTTGTTGACATATATGCATCAAAATATAAAAAAATATATATTATATAAAAAATCTCTCCCTGAATTGCTCCCAAATTGGGAGCTTCTGAAAATGTTGCTCCCGCTCCCGCTCCCAAGTAACCTTGTGTAGGATACAAGTCTACGTTCCCAGAGGATTGTTGGTGTTCTCATGAGTCATGACCTCCCCATTCAAGTACATAGTTTGTGCACTCTACAAAGAGCTCATGTCTTAGTTGGAGCCAAATGTTACCCACCACTAGTGGGTGAACCCAGAGGATAATTTTATTTTTCCTCTTAGATTTGTCTTCATCCAAGAGCCAGTAGCCCTTGACAACCACCAGTGTAGCCCACATACTGTGTCAATTGATCTCCTTTCCCTGAGCCAGTCATATGTCCCCTCACCCATTTGTCGGGAGTGTATGTTTGAAGGTGGGCCATCCAATCCTAAAGGTATGCTTTTCATTGTGCAATCGGGTGCTTATGCTTGTTCTTCCTTGGGCACATTGGGTACAGATTATTGGGTGACTTGGAAGCACCCTCAACACCTTCAACATCTTGTTCATTCCCCCACATTATTCGCAAGATGATGCACTTGGACCAACATGAACCAATTGACTTAGCATGATCAGGGCAGCTGATCCAAGGCCCAAAGGAGGTTTGTCTCACTCTTGAGACATGGGAGAGAAAGCACCATCATCAAAGCCATCATTTGGAGCAGTCTACATGCTTATCTTTCATCAGGAGACCCATGAGACTAGCAATTGTGCCCCAAGACCACCTTAGAGCACCACATGATGACTTACATAGAGATTAAGGGGCCATCTCCTTGTCCATCATTCATGGAACTCTCTCTCTCATCATGGCACCTAGAGGACTCAACGTGGCCCTCCAATGGCCCTTCTTCATCATAACATCATCATTTTGGTTCACTTATTGATGGCTTCTTCATAAATTTTGATGGCTACTTGGTTGGCTTGTAACCAAGACTTGTTATTAGCACATTATTTTATAATTTTTGGGGCTAGTTAGGCTAAATCGAATTAGGAGAGACTCATATAAATAGAGATGAGTCTCATTTGTGAGAACTCATCATCATTACTTGGATATTTCTCTTGTACAAGACTTCACAATTATTCTCTTCAACATTAGTGGAGATTCCATTGATGCTTTTCAATAGTTTTTGAGCTAGAATTTGATCTTCGTTGGAGCTACTTCTTGGTCTATGGTTGGATATATCTTATTGTCATCTTGTAAGTACTGCTTGTTGAAATTTTTTCTTGGATAATGTCTACTGTATGGAATTGTTCTAACTAGTTAATGATCTCGTGCCCTAATTTATTGAATATCATTGTAAAACGCTATTTGGTTGGCAATGGCATATGTTACTCATTGCATGCTAGATGAATGTTCCTAGTGGATGGATTTTTGTTTTTTCTTCCATGAAAACCCATCAATCTTGAGTGGGTAAATGTTAAAGATTATTGCTAGGCATCATTCTTTAGCCTCCTTAAGGATAGTTTTGGAAAATCTTTACTCATCTTAGACTCCATAGCCCAAGAAACTAGGCATTGGTCTGAGAAATTTGATGATCAACCTTTCTTCTCCCCTTCTTTTTCTCTTCTAAAAAATTTTGGCCCTTCCCCCTAGGACGACTAGCTAGTGCATCAAGCAAATTCCCTTAGAGAAGGAATTTTGGGATCTCATTTAGATGGAACTTTTCCTTAGTGTTTCCTCTTAGCGACCTCAAATTTTGGTGGAATTTTCACAGTTAATTCTCTGGAAATCCTCGTGCGCTAGGTGTGCCCTAGAAGAGAACCTAACCTAATTCCTTTGGAAAGGTTGCTTCCTTGAGGGTCCTATGAACCTTGTATTCGATAGAATAAATCATAAGAGATACTTTCCTCTATCTTACCTTGACCTATTGAATACCTTGGAGGAATTTCTTCCCACATATATCCCTAAAAACCCTAGGTCTAGTGTAAGCCCTTAGTAGGTCTCTTAATAGAGCGAAAGGCCTATTTGAAGTGTCAAATCATTTCGCAAGCTTCTCGAGAGGTCCTATCTCACATTGGGAGCCTTGATTCTAGGAATACTATCCTCATTGCAAATTTCAATCCCTAGGTCTTGATCTCTGTTAAAATTTCTAAGTCTAACCCATTAGAACTTTTTTTGCACTATTGGGTTTATTTCTCCTACTTGTTAATTACTGAACAAGTTATTTAACCATACAAATACTGAAATAAACAAAATGCAGTCTTAACCATCTACATATCAACAACTGAAAGAAATAGACAAACACACAAGGGACACCGTTATTTTTTGACAATCGTCCCTGGAAAAACCCAACCTGGGAAAACCGGTGAAGCAGTTCTAAGGGTTTTATTATTATGCAGCTTTTCTGAGTACAATTGGGTGCCAAACGGGTTTTATTATTATGCAACTTTTTTGAGTACAACTGGGTGCCAAACTAGCTCACCCTACAGAGAAATTAATCTGGTAGTAATACCTCTCTTCAGAAGCAGATATTTTGGAAGTCTGCTCCACGAAACCCTCTCCAGCACCTCTCTGAGGCTCAACGTCAGCCCTCCTGGCCTCTGCGTCATTTTGAAACTCTCCGCATCAGCCCTCTAAGGCTTTGCACAACCTTTCTGGCCCTCAGCGTCACTTCTGCAGCCTCTGCGTCACTCACGCAAGCCCTTTGGCCCTCTGTGTAGTCACTGTTGGCCTCTGCATGGCTCCTTCTGGCTCTGCGTCTGCCTCTTTGTGTTAAGTTATGGTATGTTCTATGCTTATAATAGTTTACTTCCTTTTCTTATTATATTCCACAGATTAGCAATCACATGTATATAAAGTAAAGTGCAGATAGAACATTAAACAATCGACAGAAAACAAGCCAAGACAAGAGACACAAGATGTGGCGGCTAGCCAGGGACAAACCCCACAATGTGTGGGGAAACCCTTTGATCAAATCTTCTTTTATCTTCAATAATTCAGCAGAGAGAAATAATACAATAAATCTGATTTATATCAGCAGTAGCAAACCCTAGATCAATAGCATCAGCATTAGCGACTTCATCATCAAACTAGGGTAGATGATATCTCACAAACCGACCGTCGGATTGGCTTGATTCCACCACCAAAAGTTGTGACTTCTAGAGGAGGTTTAGATGAACCTACAATGCAGTTTATATGTGGAGATCTTCTAGTCCACGCAGGTCAAACTTCACTTCTGTAGTTGCAGCTTCAGTTTCAGCAACTTCCTTCAAACTAGGGCAGTCGATATCTTGCAAACCGTTTGTTAGATTGACTTGATTCCAACACCAAAAGTTGTGGCTTTTAGAGGAGGTTCAGATGAACCTACAACATAGTTTAGATGAGGAAATATTCTGGTCCACGCAGGTCAAAATTTACTTCTGTAGTTGCAGCTTCAGTTTTAGCAGCTTCTGGCTTCACATGTGTGAGGGAGAGACCCTTTTCTGTGCAATAGACAAGAGACTCTTTTCTGTGCAGTAGAGAGAGAGAGAGATGTTATGAGATGAGTGAGTCCAAATGAGGAAAAGTCCTCCTGTATTTATACACAACGTTGGTGTTTGAATAGATGCGACTGTTGGGCTTTTGAGCCTACATGAGTTGTAGGTCGGCTTGATAATAACTCCATAATCAAAATAAATTCATATCTCCATGAATACTTTTAGGAATCGGATGATCTTTATATCAATCCTACACCTCCCGACGAGGGGAATCTAATAAAAATATTATTGGCCATGAATGAGATGACCCACATGAAGTTTGGCCCTAGTTGCCAATTTTAACAATATGTCATGCCGAGCAAGGAGATGTTTAAGAACTCCATCTTGTCCTGGATGTATCTATGTAGGCATCCATGGTATTTGAGTACCAAATGCAGCTCAGAATCCTTGATACCCAACTTTGTGCGAAGGGTATGAAAAATATTTATTAACTCCGACACATCTTGGTCCCTTCCTTGCCGTGACATGGTCCACTTTATGTATTTGTCCTCATAGCTCCTGACAGGGTAGTACTGCTCCTCGATGGCATCCCAGAATGAATTCCATGTGGGTGCAGCTGAAAATAGTGAGCCTGTACTTTCATCCTTCTGCTTGCAGTAGGTTCCCACCAGTCCTTGATGTGGGGGGCTACTTTGAGAAGTGCAAAAGTGATATTTTCTTGGATGGAAAAATCATGAATAGAAAAATAACCATCTAGCATATTTAACCATTTATCTACGGCATCTGCGTCTATCTAACCCTCAAATATGGGGATTTCAAAGTTAACTTGTACCTTAAAGGGTGTGGCATTTCTAGCGTAGCTGTTGGAAGCAGATGCGTCACCCCTGGGTAGCCGCTGAAGGATTTGGGCAAAGTTTTCCCTCATTGCATTCCTTTGTCGCTCGAGGGCTTCTTAGAGCAAGATTTTGATAGGATCTCCTACCCCATCATCTTTATTTTCATCTTGTAAAGGTTCGACCAGTTCAAGCCCTAACTCCTTATATCCCGACCTCGTTGGGGACATGCAAAGAAAAATAGAGAAAGAGCAGACCGCTCTGATACCACTGATCTGGATTTAAACATGAACGCAAAAAATTACAAATATAACCATAAATATAGAGATGCAGCAGAAATAATACTTCATTTCATTAATGTAAAATACTCAAATATGTTTACAAACAGAAATGGAAATAAACTAGCTAGGGCAATGGTAGCTTATGTCTGAGAAGAGATGTGGTGGCTACATGCCTTTGAACTGTCTTATAATGAGGCTTGAAGGCCTATTTATTGTTGAGAAATAATGGAAAACCATAAACATCCAAAAACCTAACCCTAGGAGATGAAGCGCCAAACTATGGGCCCCGTGTTGGGTAAATTGGTACATCAACTTCCCAGTGTCGTAACTTTGGCATACGATCTCTGTTTGACACACAAAATACCTTGTTAGAAAGACCTATCCGAAGGCTACAACTTTGGGATTTAGTTTCATGGTCCATGGACCCAAAAAATGTTTTCTAAGGCCTCAAAACGACTCCAAAAGTTCAGGACCCGAAAAGACTACTAAAAATAGTAAACTGTGCTACAATTAAGGAAACTGAAAAACTAAAAGAGACTGTTGTGGGGGTCCAAGTGGGATAGGCAGGTGGCCACCAAAATCCACCTTGATCAGACTATTCTTTCACCTCTTGCAATTGGAACTTATGCTCGAACTTGCCTTCCGCTTCTCCTAGCAGCAATTGTGTTAGGATTCATAATGGATGAGCCAGGCTATTATGAAGATGGTAATTTTGATATAATACATTGATAATGAAGGAAGCTGATACGAAATTTAACTTTGGTGGAAAGGGACACTTGCCATTCGAGCGCATAACTTGGGCCCCATATCAGTGCAAGTTAATTGGCATCTCCCTGCTATCTCTGCGCATCAAATTGATTGATTAGAAAGTCAATTTTCCAGCAGTTCAATCGATAACTCAAGGTGCATGACTGTGGAAGGGGTTTGTATTGTTACTTAGTGCCCACACTACAAGCACGCCTCCATCTCAACGTATGATGGCATCTAGAAAATCTAAAGCTTCTGGTGCCACTGTTTGATCATTTACTGTAGTTGCGTTGCAGGAGGAGGTCGTTTCAATTCGATGTGATATTGGTGCTTTTCTGAGTGTCACATCATGTCGGTTGCTTGCTGATATTGGTATTAGAATATCTTCTGCATTGGTGCCACTTTATATTCCATAGATATTGCCCACTGAGTTTGTGAATCCATTTTTCATTTGCGTTGAATATTGCTTGGTGGCAAGATTACCCTTGGCTGGGAATCCATTATGACTAAATCTTCCCGCACTGTATCTAAAGGCCACGAGAGACATAGCAGTGACTGAGCAAGTCATTACACGGAATTGAAGGGAAGTTGAATGGCACCTTCCAGCGATAGCTACTCCAGGAAAAGAGGAACAATTCACCAAAATCGTTCCCTCTTTCGACACTCAGTTTCAAACTAACTCTTATTTCAGCAAATTGTTAAAACTAATAATCTTCTATATTTTAATTGGCTGAATTAAAAAACCCAGTATGTAATTTGATATATATATAAGAAATCGATTGGAGCAAACATAAATTAGTCAATTAATTAGAAAATTAGAAAGTAAGGAAGGTAATAGATCGAGCTAAGGAAAATGCGCACGAGAGGAAGGTGCAGAAGGGAAGAGGAGCTGTCCCAATGTATCCTCACGTAGGTCATAACTGGTGGATCGCTCCTCTTGTCTTGCTGGAGCTGAGCATTGTCTACTTGATGTAAAGATTGTTTTTCAGGAATTAATTGAAGCAATTTTCATCTATGTTCTGTCTATTTATTTATTGCATCCAATGACTTTGGCTATTGCGTGAAATAGGTTAATCGAGGGTGTGAGTTGGTTGGGTTGGCCGCCAGACCAGCTCGCCACCACTCTTCATTTCTTAAATTAATTAACATTTAAATTGTCATTTACTGTGTGAATTTTCTTTAATAATTTATAGTCTCTTTCCTTCTCCAGATTGATGTTATTTAATTTGCTGCAACGTTTTCCTTTTAGCTCTAAACTTCATTGATTTGCCGCATTAAGAAATTGTTCCTATACTTGAGATTTGTGCTTACACTTGGGATATTTCTTCATATCAAATTGTTTCCCTCCAGTTGTTCTTATTTAAAAGATCGGCTTATCCGTTGATGAGTTGTAATTGAATTACATTCCAGAACCTGAAAACGATGTGAGTGATTATGGTTTTGAGGTACTGACATATTCATTCAATCTATGCTTACAAAAACCATATATTAATTCTATGCCATAGAGCTGATATTAATGAAATAAAATTGCGTCATGTTAAAACAATAATATTTAATTTCCATTAAACTTCTTGACAATTATCCATGATTTATTTTCAAAGACAAGGAAGGTGAGATTCATATTAATTTAATTGCTTTCATAAGTTATTTACATAGTAAATTTACTTGCTGATGCTTTCAAGTTAATTTCACACAGAATTAGTACAAGTAGAATTAGTATAGGCAGAATGATTTTGAATTTATTTTGAATTCCTTCCAGCATTTACAGTCTCTCGATATTGTGTCGACACTATTTGGTTTCTAGTTATGATTCCCTTTCTGTTTGCTCGTACTTAGAATTTCCTTTCGCATTGGTTTGCCTTTTATTTCTCGCATGATTTAATTGTTTGGATTGGTGTTTATCGAATTCTCTTTGTAGTGCACGATTTTAGTTATTGATGAGATTAATACGCAAGATAGACTAGCATTTGTTTTGTAGGTTGTCAGGGGCTTTCTCGGGCATTTCTGGTGTTGCGTCTCAAAGTTCACAAACTATCCGAATTTAAAAATTAAATGTTGGTACATTTATAGACCCTATACTGCACCCAAAATTTTGGCGTCATTGCTGGGGAAGTTCTCAGGGGATTGACCGTAGTGATCTGCGGCATTTGTTTTTTTCCTTCACGTAGTTTCTCTTGCAATTTTATGTTCTTTGAATTTCATCTTTCTTGCACTGTTGCTTTAAGGTTTCTCCTTTTCTTTGATGTTGAAAGAACTCCCCACCCTACATATATACATACACCATTCATGTGCTAACGAATGTACCAGTTAGCTTGTTAAAAATGAGAAAATGGTATTTTGGGGAATCATCTAATGAGGAATTTTTATGCTGCTATAGAGACATACAATTCATCCAATGAAGAATTAACAATTGAAAATTTTAATATTTTGATTGAACATAAAAATGATATTATTAAATATTTGATTTCGAAATTGGATCATTTGCAAGAAGAGTGGAACCATGATGAAAACCCACCACTTATCTTTTGCGCCAACTATAGAAAGAAACACCTCCTTGGAAAGTGTCCACTTAGTAGCTTGAAAATTTCCAAAATTTATAAAGAGGATCATCCAACAGAACGTTCCCCATCACTACCAAGATTACTGCAGGTACTCAGAAAATCAAGTAAGGAATCAAATCGTCTACTAGGTATAACTCAAAACCCATTATCATTTGATACTTGGAATAATGTTTATTTTCCTAAGCAGGCTCATCAACATGTTTATAATCCTACAGTTTCATGGAAAACTTTTAATCCTCCTCTAACCAAATATCCTACTTCATGGTCGTAGTGGCCCTCTCCTTGGCCCTCATCCTCGAGATAGAGATCACCACAGCCTCAAGAATCGTTTGGATCCTTTCCTCTAGGGAAACCTCCCATGCAAATTCAATCATATGAGCACCAACAACAACCACAATTTATTTTCCAATGCACCATTAAGTTATCCTCCTCCATGGTCCCAACCACATGTGCAACCTTACCCTAGCCTTAATCCATACCCTACCCCTTATCCTAATCCTTACGCTACTCCTTATCCTTACCCATACCCTAGCTCTCATTCAAACCCTAATCCATACCCTAGTCCTAGTCCATACCCTAGACCTAACCTTAGTTCTAATTCAAAACCTAGACCTAACCCTAGCCCAAAGCCTAATCCCAATCCAAATCCAAACCTTACTCCAAGAATTGACCAAAACCCTAGCCCAAGCCATATCATAAACCCTAATCTAAACCATCAGGTTGCATAGTAGTTTCAAACACCTATTCTTTCCATTGAACAAAATGCTACATCTTCCATGTTTGGAAAGGGAATGAATTTGGAAACTTCCCCCATTACTACAGAGCATTCACCCTAAGAAGATATAATGCAAGACCACCAGAGGAGCAATCTTTCATTGAAGCTTGTTCTGAAAATGTTGTTGAAAATTGAAACCCTAGAATCTCTCTCAACCATTCTTGTAAATCTGAAAATCAAATATTTGAGCATGAATTTGGGATTTATCTTTTGTCTTTCACCAGATTCTTTATGCCTCCAAGAAAGTGTCTATCAAACTGTGGAAGACTTGTATTAGTTGGAGGATCATTAATATATGGATTCCATTGAATCCTGGTTTCGAGCAGTCATCAAGCCATCTTATTTCCTCATCATTTAGAAACTCTTGGTACCATATCAATTGAAGGAACTAGTTTCTCATGCTTTGGTATGTCTTGAAGTCTATTATTTAAAACTAAGTGTGAGGATAATCAACATTTTGTTACGCACATGGCTTCATTGGAAGTATGCCTTCACTTAAAGGTGATATTTCTTTCTTTAAAAATAGGGTAGGATAATATGATAATAATGAATAAAGATGCATAACAACACCCTTGAACTTGTGATTCCCTAAAAGCACAACTTTTGATATTTCTATTATCATGCACTCTCATGGGAAAACTTGTCAGAAGAAATTTACACTTAATACATCATATTTTAAAGTGACTTTGATTATGGATTAACATGTCAGTCAAGGATATTGTTATAAGTTACATGTAATACTTTTCTCCTTTCATTAGAAACTATTATTTAGAACATATTTTCAAGTCCTCTTTGAAGGGATGAATGAAAAACCTCCTATGATGGACCATGCTTACAAAAATATAATAAGCTTTCATAAAGAAACTTGGAATGATCAACTCAACAAATATTTTTGCTCATTATCCAAGATGTTTTTTAAATAAGTTCTTAGGGTAGCATGACCAACCAGCAAAGAATAGTAATTAAAAACTTTTCGCACCATCCTGCACTCTTAAGTTGTAGATTTTCTTCTCCACCTATTAAGTAAACCATCTGAGGTTAATCACAATCAAAGTTTCTTTCTAAAAAAATAAATGAATTAATTGGGGGATAGGAGGTATGATTGCGAGCTGACCTACTATGATCATGGGTCCTAAGCAGAATGACATTACCGCACTGGTCACCAAGCCAGGTTAATGGCTTTCAGTTGAAAAACTAGAAGACGAGAGGTCTCATCATGAGCCGACTTGTTCATTCTTGTTAGTTCTCATGAATGGCACTGTCAATAGCTGGTTACCAAGCCAGGACAATGACCTTCAATTAACTTCTAAAAAGAGAAAAAGTAAAATTCTCTTAAACGACGTTGAATCTATATCTAATAGGTGGGACAAAAGCATTTCATAAGGTTAAAAGTTACCCCTGTCGAGGCTATGGACGCCTGCTGGTAGTAGGGCCATGCTTATGGTATTAAAGTTAGTTTTACACTATGATTTACTTGGTTGTTTTTTCCTTTCCCTGAACTCACTATTAATCTCTTTGAGAATGGCTTTAACATCCTCTTGCTATTATGCCTAGGATTTCTATCTTTTTGGAATGATTTTTATGGACATCGGACCCTTAGTGAAGGTAGCTCATTATGCTCAGACAAGAGAGCTTTACTTATACATGGATAATGGTAAGATAATCACTATGGGAAGGTATTGCTATATCCACTTTTAACACTGGTTTTTTTTTAAATCAGGTCACTCATATTTACAACAAGGACATTAAAAGTGAAACTTCTAATAAGGGATGCCTCCGAGATATTCTTCTGGAAATTTCAAAAGTCAGATATTTTATTCAAGTAATAACACCATCCGTGCAATTTAGTTTTTCATGGCAGCTTTTGTTTTAGGTTTTCTTGAAATTAGTTTAAGAAAATAAATATTCTAGCAGACACTCTATTTTAGAGCAAGCTTTATCTAGCGTAGGAAATGTGATCACGAAAAATTGCAGGAACATCATTTTGAATGCCTACAAATGTTTCTAATTTTATTTTTTTGCGAGGAAGTAACAATACCAAATTTCCTTGCATGAGGACATGCAAAATGGTCAGCATGGGGGGATGTTGGGTCTCCATTTTCTCTTATTTTTATTTATTTCTCTCATGTTGTCGATTGGCTAAATGATTATTTTTGAAGAGTATTCATTATGTCTTTGTTTTAACAAGATTAAAATAACATTAATGAGAGTTTAATTAAGGTTTGTATGTTGCAGGATTGAAACCAGTTTCATTATACTTTGGGATGTGCCTGCACCATTGTATTTACTTGTCTGCACCATTGCATTTACCTACCTGCACCATTTATGGCTTCCTGCATTATGTTGAACTCAAACATGGTCTTATGCTCTATTCATGAAGGCAATGGTATTTTGTTAGCAACATGAAAACTCTTACACTAATATCATTGTGGTTGAAGTTGTGCCTATACTTGAACCCGCCAGTTCATGAGGCTCAAATTGTAGCCAATATTGTTGGGCAAGATACACGGACTGTGCACTTTGGCAAGCCATCAACACATGAAAGAGCATGTTGCAGATGGCATGACAAGGCATGCCCTTGACATACTTGCCAGAGTGGAGAGATGGCCTTGATTATCGCCACGGGACTAATCTTACCTCAATGTCTATAAAGGTTCTCACTTGATCAGTGTTAGGCCTCAAGCTCGTAGTAAAGCCAAATGTCAGTCCTGAAGCTACGATGATAGTTTCTTGTCGGTTTCATTTATATTCACTGTGATCTGGATTTGAACAGGAACGCAACAAATTACAGATATAACCATAAATACAGATATGCAACAGAAATAATACTTCATTTCATTAATGTAAAATACTGAAATATGCTTACAAATAGAAATGCAAATAAACTAGCTAGGGCGATGGTAGCTTATCACTGAGAAGAGATGTGGCAGCTACATGCCTCTGAACTATCTCAAAATGAGGCTCGAAGGCCTATTTATTGTTGAGAAACAATGTAAAACCCTAAACATCCAAAAACCTAACCTTAAGAGATGAAGCACCAAACTATGGGCCTCGTTTTGGGTAAATTGATACGTCAACTTTGAGGGTCGTAACTTTGGCATACGATCTCTGTTTGATGTGCATAATACCTCGTTAGAAAGATATATTTGAGGAATACAACTTTGGGATGAACAACATCAGTCGGGAAGACATTCCCTTGACATACTTTCCATAGTGGAGAGATGGCCTTGATTATCACCACGGGACTGATCTTACCTCAATGTCTATAAAGGTCCTCACTCAATCAGTGTTAGGTCTCAAGCTTGTAATAAAGCCAAATGTTAGTCCTAAAGCTAAGATGAAAGTATATTGTTGGTTGCATTTATATTGATTGTTCTTTCACCCCTTGCAATTGGAACTTATGCTTGAACATGCCTTCTGCTTCTCCTAGCAACAACTCCATTAGGATTCATAACGGATGAGCTAGGCTATTATGAAGATGGTAATTCTGATATAATATTTTGATAATGAAGGAAGATGATACAAAATTTAACTTTGGTGGAAAATGACACTTCGCATTCGTGCATATAACTTGGGCCCCATATCAATGCAATTTAATTGACATCTCATTGCTATCTCTACACGTAAGATTAATTGATTAGAAAGTTAAGTTTCTAGCAGTTCAATCGACAACTGGAGGTGCACGACTATGGAAAGGGTTTATATTGTTACTCAGTGCCCACGCTTCAAGCGCGCCTCCATCTTAGTGTATGATGGCATCTGGAAAATATAAATCTTCAGGTGCCACTATTGGATCATTTATTGGAGGTGCATTGCAGGAAGAGGTCATTTCAATTCGATGCGATATCGGTGCTTTTCTTAGTGCCACATCATGTCAGTTTCTTGCTGATATCGGTAGTGGCATCTCTTCTACATTGGTGCCACTTTATATTCTAGAGATATCGCCCACTAAGTTTATGAATCCATTTCTCATTTGTGTTGAAAATTGCTTGGTGGCAAGATTACCCTTGGATGGGAATCCATTATGACTGAATCTTCCAACAGCGTATCTAAAGGCCATGAGGGACATAGCAGTGACTAGGCCAGTCATTACATGGAATTGAAGGGCAGTTGAATCACACCTTCTAGCAATAGCTACTCCAGGAAAAGAGGAATGATTCACCAAAATCATTCCCTCTTTTGACACTCAGTTTCAAACTAATTCTTATTTCGGTAAATTGTTAAAACTAATAATCTTCTATATTTTAATTGGTTGAATTAAAAGGCCCAATATGTAATTAGATGTCTATATAATAAATTTACTGGAGGAAACATAAATTAGTCAATTAATTAGACAATTTGACTGTAAGAAACGAAATCGATTGAGCCAGGGACAGTGTGCACAAGAGGAAGGCGCAGAAGTGAAGAGTGTTGTCCCAATGTAGCCTCACATAGTCCATAACTGGTGGATCACTCCTCTTGTCTTGCTGGAGCTGAGCATTGTCTACTTGATGTAAAGATTGTTTTTTAGGAATTAATTGAAGAAATTTTCATGTATGTTCTGTCTATTTATTTATTGCATCTAATGATTTTGACTTCTGTGTGAACCAGGTTAATCGAGGGTGTGAGCTGGCTGGGTTGGCCGCCAGACCAGCTCACAACCGCTCTTCATTTCTTAAATTAATTAGCATTTAAATTGTCATTTACTATGTGAAGTTTATTTAATAATTTATAGTCTCTTTCCTTCTCCATATTGATGTTATTTAATTTGATGCAATGTTTTCCTTTCATCTCTAAACTTCATTGATTTTCTTGATTAAGAAATTGTTCCTGTACTTGAGATTTGTGCTTACACTTTGGATATTTCTTCATATCAAATTGTGTCCCTCTAGTTGTTGTTATTTACAAGATCGACTTATGCATTGGTGAGATATAATTGATTTATATTCCAGAACATGAAAACGATGTGAGTGATCATGGTTTTGAGGTACTGAGATATTCATTCAATCTATGCTTACAAAAACCATATATTACTTGTATGTTGTGGAGCTGACATTAATGAAAGAAAATTGTGTCATGTTGAAAACAATAATATTTACTTTCCATTAAATTTTTGGACAGTTCTCCATGATTTATTTTCAGGGAAAAGGAAGGAAAGATTCATATTAATTTAATTTCTTTCATAAGTTATTTACGCAGTAGATTTACTTGCTGATGCTTTCAAGTTAATTTCACACAGAATTAGTACAGGTAGAATGATTTTGAATTTCTTTTGAATTCCTTCCATCATTTACAGTCTCTTGATATTGTGTCAAAATCGTTTGGTTTCCAGTTATGAATCCCTTTCTGTTTTCTCGTACTTAGAATTTCCTTTCGCATTGGTTTGCCTTTTATTTCCTACATGGTTTAATTGTTTGGATTGTTGTTTATCAAATTCTCTTTTAGTGTAGGATTTCAGTTATTGATGAGATTTATACGCAAGATAGACTAGCATTTGTTTTGCAGGTTTCCAGGGGCTTTCTCTGGCATTTCCAGTGCTGCGTCTGAAATTTCACGAACTATCTGGATTGACAAATTAAATGTTGGTACATTTATAGACCCTATATTGCACCCAACAATGACATTGAGTAGTTCCAGTGGAACATATATTGCTACCTTCAGGATGGAAAACTATCATAATATATATCACCTACCTCAGCCGGTCAACCACATGGATGCACTTTTCTATGCCACCCATAGCAATGTGCATACTAGAGATATCATAAAGCATTGGGTGAAAGATTCATTGAAGTTTAGATTGATGCCAAATCATGTTTGCAAGAGTAACTCAACTATAAATGCATATTGACTCTTGGTCATCTTTGCATGCTGACTATATGGTCAAGAGAGAACGAAGACCTTTTCGCAGAATTTGGTGGTTGTGTTTGACCATTTGGCGAATGACGAAAGGCTATCTAACTAGTTGGATCTGTTGGCTCTTTAGTTGAAAGTGCATTTTACTAATGCCTAGAATCTACCCAAGGATGAGAAAGTGAGATTCGATATGTCTGCGTACCTAATTGATGCAATTTGTGCCGAGCATCAGTCTCCTGGCATGGGTTGGACATGGACACCATTAGAGACTGTCGTGAATATTTACTACAAGTTTTTTTCTGAGTGCATCTACCAAGGAGTCATGGTGAGGCTATATGACCATTTCATCATCCTAGTTTACAAGTTGATCTTTGAACAATATCCACCTCGCATCTCCCGAGAAGCGATGGAGGCAATACTCAACATTACAAATTGGTATGCTCACTCGGTGGCACCTTCATTGGGATGTTTGGCAGAGAGAAGCCTTTGCATGTGGTACAAAGGTTTTCCATGGATAAGTTGGTCATGCAAGAGGTTGCATATCACATCTCCACAAGGTTATTAGTAGGGTTGCATAAGAGGAAGAATGCAGCATGGCCTACTCTTCCTTTGGGGATTGGATTGTACGAGATGAAGATTTTGACGGATGCATATGTCGAGGCCAAGGACTTAGAAAAGTTTTAGTTCAACACCAAGGACTAAAATCTACATCATCCCTAATGTATTAGAAAGAACCACTATGCCAAGTTGTATTATCTATGGATCCATGGGACATTTCATTGGGCAGAGGAAGATCCTTGGAGGTACTGTTACAACTCCTCCAAGCTCAATGGACCGGTCAGAATGGATATAGAATGAAAAGTTTCTCTGCATGGCTATAGAATGGAAAGTTGCTCTGCAACAACAACAACAACAGTAAGCAGCAAACCAACACAGGAAAAAGGCAAGAGAAATATTGTTGAGAACCCAGAGGCTTAGCAAAGCTACAAGCTCAAAGAAGATCCTCTCATTAAGAACGCAGCTTTGGTAGTAGAGGCAAAGAGGCAACATCACATAAAGAGATCAAAATAGAGGAAGAGAGAGAAGAAAAGGTTGGATGAAGAAAAAAGGAAGTTTCATGAAATGGAGAAGAATATGAAAGAAGTACAAGAGCTAGGAAGGAGAGAGAGGGAATATAAGAAAAAAAGGGAACATGAGGAAGGGTAAGGCACGATCATAGAGAAAACTCTGCCCATATAGGTTGAGGATTTAGAACAACTAGTAGATGAAGAAGAGGGTGAACATATGCAGGTTCAGGAGCTTACTCAGCAGATTGAGAAAATGGTTGAAGCTATGGACATGGAGTTGGGACAGGAGTCGGAGGACCAAGATACCAAACTCATGCTGACAACATTTGAGGTCACCCTATAGTCTCCACCACCTCCAGTATTAGAACCAGTCCTGAGCGAGCAAGGAGAGGTTGTTCTCCTTGATGATAATATGGTGATGGGTGTGTACAATATATCCTTTGATGAGTTCCAACAAAAAATTGTACAAACGCAGAGAAATAATTTCTCGGATGATCACATATCACCTACATTTATGAAGGAAATGGTGATAGTGTTAGATGTTAGAAAGCATCTAGCTACCATGGATGATGCCACTGAGGATTATGCAGAAGTCACGAGCTCAAATGTTAAGTTTTTATTAGCAGAGAATGATCTGATGGAAAAGGACTTGCAAGCGGCTAGGTAGAGGGAAAAACAATCTACAAGATCCGCTATGGTAGAGACAAGGAAAGCGATACTTTCTAAAGTATCAACTCTTGAGACCACCATGCAGAAACTCTATGATGGATTGGTCACCATGCGCAAGGGAGTTTTCCATCTATACGATTTTCAGTAGTGGTGCATAAAGATTGTCTAAAATCTCAAGGACATACATGCTTCTATTGCACATGTACATGAATGGAAAATGAGATACAAGGGAGACCTACTTTACTTGCATAAGATGATGAAGTCATAGGTAGATATAGACAAAGCATGGATCTAGATGTTCATTAGAACTATAAGAAACTCCCTCCATTCATTAGTAGCACACAGGATTCATGTGCACAGGTTTTCAAGAGTCTAGATGTCATGGTGAGGACACACATGATCCCTTCAATCGGTTCCCTCACCCAAGCCATTGAGAAAAGATAAGTGTGACTGAAGATCGATTGGTACATGGAGAAGCTAATACGAGAGGCCACTAGTGATGACTTGTAGCTGAGCATAGAAAATATGCAGAGGTGCATTGGTGGTCCTGTTGTACTCATGACAATGTTGTGCATGCTTCAAGATGAGTTGGACAACGGTTCTGACACCATATACCTAGAATCCATGGAGGCAAGTGTCTATTTCCAAAAATACATCACCAAATAGTATAGGGACACCATAGTGTTGTACCAAGCTTGGTATCAATTCATCACCGAAGATCATCAAGAGGATGTTGCTGAGTTGGTCTTTCCCCAAGCCTCTGAGTCATATTTTTTGTCTTGTTAGGCTGAATCTAGCCTATCTTTTCCCACATGGGTCTATGTGTAAAATGTATATTATTTGTAAATATTGATGAGCCTGGGTAGTGCAACAAGAATGCTGCAACTCCCAAGGCTACCGACTTTAATTATCAACCCGAGGTTCGTACAAACTTAAGAGGTTTTAGCACTATATGTGCCGCATAAAATGTGTCCTTCCTTTGCTGTCATGATATAATGGAGTGCATGTACTAAGGCCAAACCCTAAACTAATTGCAGAAAATGGAATGTTCGAAATGGAATCTTAACCTATTGCAAGAAAGAAAGTATAAGGAAAGAGAATGAAATCAAATGCTAAAACAGACCATTTTCTAACTAACTACTAAGAGGCTTTTCTTCAAAATAATTCTAAGTTAACATGTATGCAATCCTACTATCCTAAGCATGCAGATTCAAAACATCAAACCTTCTACTGTTGTCCATGTAAATGAATAAAATAAATTTGTTTTTCTTTTGGTCTTTTTTTCATGTGAGAGTGTGAAAGCTAATCTCTTTGGGTGATGTGGAAGATGGATTGGAGATGATGGTGAATGGTCAAAAGGCTTTGGAGACAAGTGGGGACCCTTTGCTAGCTTCCTAGAGGATTTTTCTTCAATTTGGCCTCAAAACAAGCTTTCCTACAGGATGCTAAGTGATTTCCTAGGATCCCCTGATTTCCTACAGGATGTACAGATTTACTATAATTCATCGAATGACCAAGAAAATAAAATCCAAATTGGATGGGATACATTTTGGTATTAGCTAGGATGTCTTAGGTCCCCATTCCAAGTGGAACAACTCAAAACGACCTCTATTAACCCATGCAAAAAAATAAAAAACATTACTAGTAAAAAATATAGAAATTCGAGAACTAGTGAGATAGTAAATCTAAAAAATGCCTAACCAAATCAAGTGCAAATGAAATGGGGTAATTTTTGTTATGATCTAGAATTTTTTTGTGATCTAATGAAAGTGGAATTAATTCGATTGAAGCTGATTAGCATGCTCTAAAAAATAGCAGAAATTTACTATTCTTCGCTAAAAAGGAGGTCTAGCAATCTAGATTTGGGAATAAGAAGACTAATCCAAGAAACTCAATGATTATTTGAACTTCCAAATATTTTCCAAGGATGAAATAATGCTTGTGATTCTACAAAAGAACTTACATCAACCATTTAACTCAATCCTACAACAAGAAATCATTAAATACTAAATGCAGAAATAGAAAGAAATAAAAACTAGAGATGCATGTATATAAGCAATGAAAAGAAGGAAAGAAAATGATCCAAAAGGGCTCTGAGATTCTTGGGATGGCCAAGCCCAAGGAAACTCAGAGACCTATGGAGGAGAACAAGATTTAGAAGCTGAACATGACACCAATCTTCATTATTTTCGTCAATAGAATTACATCCCTGCAAGAAAATACAATGGAGCTGCAAAGATACAAGCTTTCTCCATAATAACACTAATGAAAATCTCCCCCTAGAGGAAAATTAGACTTGGTACTTATACAAAATGATTAGGAATCATTCCTCATGAATGGAGGAATCTTTCCCCGCCAAAATCCCTTGATTAGTGGATCTAGTCCCCAATACTAAGAACTTGCATTAAATGGCAGGGAACACATTCCTAGATTTTCGCAATCATTCCCTAGAGGAAAATTTGACTTGGTACTTATAAAAAATGATTAAGAATAATTCCCCATGAATGGAGGAATCTTTCCCCACCGAAATCCCTTGATTAGTGGATCTGCTCCCTTGATTAGTGGAACACATTACTAGATTTTCTCAATCATTGGAGGTTCACAATTTGTGCCATAATTCCATAATATATTGTTGAATTATTATTTATTATTGATCCTCCCATAGTAGGGAACAAGTCCCTAAATTATCTCCTCCTCCAACTCTTCATAATCTGCCCAACATTCTCATAATATTCCATAAAAATAAATAATATTAGGCACAAATATTCAATTGTTCATAAAAATTCCTAATGAAGATATTAAAGTTAAAAATAAATTATCTAATCCAAAAAGAGAGGTTTAATGTGCTGAAGGATGGTCATATGCCTTAAATTATTGTTTAATGTAGAGGCATGGGCCTTAATTTATGTCTAATTCAGAGGCCCATCATACCCCCTATTGAAAGTGTTGCTCATCTTCTAATCAACTTAGTGACCTCATTGTGCCTCATCCATGGCCTTGGTGGCCTCTCTCTTGTGCATTAAGAATCTAGGTTGTAAGCTCTACAAGGACAAGCTCAAAAACGTATTTGTTCAAAGAAAAACAATCATTGTTTCTTGAGACCATTAGCTTGCTTTCTTGCCCCTATTCAAGATGAGTTCTTGAATATTTTTTTACTTTGGCAAGGTCTTCCACACCCTTATTGTTTGGTCAATTTAGTATTCCTAAATTGATATCATTAATTGTCAACCCGGGGCTCATAAGCTGATGAAGTGAAGGTGTACTATATGTACTTAAGCAACC
>APFE031496149.1:3721-17668 GCA_000404065.3 Pinus taeda
TATGTAATGTAAAGGAGGTTGCCCCCTCGAAGAGGCTGAATTCTAAGGCATTGATCTATCTTTTCTATCTTTTCTTGAGCTAGTTTCATAACAGACTAGCTCTTGGTCTTGGCCATGAGAAGTCCACCCAAGGAACTCAAGGGTGTGCCCTCCAATCTATCCATGAGTCATGCTGGGCACTTAGCCATGTAGCTAAAGCATGACCCATTCATCCGTAACCATCATAAAGTTCCACCCTTATCATGGGCCTTTGTACCTTCTATCATAAGGTCACAAACAACCCCAACAAGTCCTACAACAATAAACAATCCTTGCTTCTCCATACAAGGTCTCATCATAAACATCCATGGTAAGATGCTCCCCTGCATCGACAACCTGGTGCTGCTCTTCCCTGCATACGGTCCATCTAACAAATGTTCAAGTGAAACACAAGTATCAATAGTACTTACATCATCATCATGATCATCATCATCATCATGAGGTTCCTCCATGAGAGTACCCTCATCCCTCCATGTTTGCAAACTGCACGATCTTGGTCCAACTTGATCAATCTCAAGCTCATCCTCCATCATGGTCATGTCTGCAACATCTTAAACTAACACGGCTTCCTCTTCCTTGTTTGTACAATCTACAACTTCATCTTGCTCCATTGTCCATCCAAGTTGAAGAAGCTCATCTTCAACATTCTTTTCCAAGACTGCAAGCTCATCTTGAATCCAGGGATTTTCCTTTTTCATCCGCTTCAACCTGTATAAGGTAAGCAAGAGCTTCCCTTCGCATTCTTCCAAACCTTCCATGCCTTTTCGCACGTCTTCCCTGTTTCGCACTTCGTTTGGTCCACAGACGCCCAAACCGTGTATACCTGTCCACACGCAATCCCACTTGCGACCCTTGGCAAATGCCCAAATCATGTGAAACAGCATGTAGTACCGCCTGCCCAACTCTACGACCTACGGTTCCAACCTTCATCAGTTTCACCAAGTTCCCTGCAACCATGAACCGACCCTTGTTCCACTTGTATGTGGAACTAGCTTCCTTCACATGCAAGTACCTGCTTCCACTATCATCAACCCGGTCATCAGCCTGCTCTGACACCAACAGTCAAGTTGTGTATCAGCTTCAATGCTTCAACACCTGAACCTGTTCATAGTCTCTGATACCACCTATCACGCCCCCAAGCCTAGGGTAGTCTTCCAACCGTGCTAGGCAAGGTGCGGCACCACTGAACACTTTATTTTTAACAATACTTATGTTCATGGACTACGCCTAACCACTTATTCCTACTTAGTTTGTGATTCTCAACCAAGTATTATTAATGTGCCTTTATACCAATGAACGCCCATACACATTCATTAAAAAATAGCATTATGCAAGAGAAATGCACAACAGTATAAAGAGACGGGCAACTCCCTGCAACATGAGTCTGCCCGATATCAATATATTATATAATCTTCACTTTTACAATGCACAAGTTAAATCTTGGGAAACCCCAAATTTACACTTAGCCAATTTTTCACAACTTCAGCAAACTTGGTTGCCCAGCTCATCGGCACCTCCGCACGGTCGCCGCATGACTAACCAATCCTTCGTTCACCTCGTCGCACAATCGTGTCGTTTGCCCAACTCGGGCGCTCCTCCAAATCGCCACACACTGGCACCTCCAACAGAGGCACACCTCCGTCCACAACCCAACACATCAACAAGTCTTCATGCACACTTGCACGATGGGTGGGCACTCACCCGAGTTGCTAAGACACCCACGCAAAGCCTTCGCATAAACGGGCGCTACATGTTCACCGTGCATGCCTCAACCCACCAATGGGCACACCTTGCCCAACGCCTACACCCAACTCCAAGTGCGAGCTACCTCCGTGTGGCTAAACCAAGACTCAGTGCATGAGCTATGCGCTCTTCCTCTTGTCCCTTTTGTGCACTAGAAACTGCGCACTACTCGTGCAAAGATGTTATGTGTTGAATGCCTTTGAACGCTCCCCAAATGCATCACATATATAGCCATCGCAATGTGTGGGTGGGGCTTGCCCAGCCGACCACCCAACCATCGTTCACACACCCCTTAGCCATCGTTCAACGCCCAAGTTTAAGTCGGCCTACCCGCCATCGTAAGTCGGCCTCAAGTTAAATGCTCCACACTCTAATCCAGGTATAACTCCATCACATTTCATTTGTATCGCAGGTTTCGTCGCAAGTATCGTCGCACCTCCGTCATGCGCTCCAACTCGCGATTTACCCACGCGTGTGCCCTGTCCGCCCGGTGCCCAAACGCGTCGCACACCCAAAGACGTTACAGGTCTAGTGGGTACAATGAGTAGGAGTGTACACAAAGGCGGAAGCCTTTAACACCGCGAGGATGCCTGTGAATTAAATAAGCTGGCCTTGGGTGGTGAAATTGTGACACGAAATTGTGCAACCCAAGCGTGATAGAGGGTGGTGTTATAGATTAGTAAATAAAAAAATATCTATACTTCGAAAGGAAATTGTAATAAATGATTTAGAGAGGTTATGCAAGGAAATTATAATAAATAAATGAATGATGATGAGAGGTTTAGGATATATATAAAAAATAATAATAGTATAGTTACACGATGGGCAAGAATTCATATTTTTTTAATTGTATGATATACATAATCATGAATTTTGATTTAAAAGTTATAAGTAATTTAAAAATAGCATTCTATCACTTTCAATTTTTATTAATATACTCATATTCACTCAGTAATTATAGGTTACAAAACATTTAAATTTTAGGAAATTCAATCAAATTTCATTTAAAATTAGACATTTTTTTATATTTTTAAAACACTTGAATGTAGGAAATCCAAGTAATTCAAATTTCATTGAGCCAAGAGACTTATTTATGATGTATAAAGTTATATTTCTCTCATTAAAATTAAATTTAAATTTTGTTAAAAATTAAATAACTATAGAAAATATTTAAATAATATTAACTAATAAAGAAATTTACATCCGAAAAAATTAAATATCTACCAACACATATTAAATTTATACGACTCTGTAATATTTTCCATAAAATTCATTTTATGGAATTCTACTATATAATATTTTCTGTAAAATTTGTTTTCTCTAAAATTAGGTATCGTTTCATATTGTAAAAGATGTGATGCAGTTTATTTAGAAATGCGATATAGTTTTATATTTTAAAGCATATGATGCAACACCTGCATCCTTTTGGTACGAGTTACTCACATTCACACTAACAGGATTATGTATCAAATTGCGATTAACTATGGTCTCATAAAGAAAAATGAGTACATCTGATTATAATTATAATTTCTAAGTTAAACACAACTGCAGTAAATTATTATTGTCAATGCTGTGCTACCAAGGAAGGAAAACATTCGTCCTCCTTACAGAAACAAAAATAACAAAAGGCAGGTACGTATTCTATTTAATCCGTTATTGTCACAACATTTCACCAGTGTGGACATCCGATTAACAAAAAGCACGCAGATATTCTATTTAATTCGTAAAGGCCGGTCCAGTTATTGCCACAACATTTCACGTTTATCTGAAACAAAAAAGACAGTGAGGGACGACATGGCAATTTTCCTCGGTGGGCATGTGAATCCGAGAGAAGGGGTAACGCCACATTGGACAAGAAGATCCAGAGCCACTGCTAGGATGACATTGACGTTGAATAGCTTGATGCGGATAGTTGTACATAAGCACAGCGCTGCCTCCCATTCCGCAACGCCTTCTGTGAGTGGGCAGCACTGGTTGACAAGAGGGTCGCCAATGCCTATGTGCACCAACCCTCACAACAAATGAACGCACGCTCCCACTTTCAATGCATCGAAAGGACATGATCCACCAGCTGGGTGGCTACTACCGGTGCCCGGGACGCTCGGAGGTCCACCCGATCTCCCACCTGGGGGGCTACTGCCGCTACCCGGACGCTAGGAGGTCCGCCCGATCTCCCAACTGGGGGTCTACTGCCGCTGCCCGAGACGGTTGGAGGTGTTGCAGCACGAGGACAGTCACATGAGAGGACTAGCAAGGGCATGGTGGTTGCAACACTAATCGTAAATATGAAAAGCGATATTAAGGGAGTTGCATGTTTGAGGTAGCTGGATATGGATTTTATAAAAGATGTGGTAGCTGTAAATATGAAAAGCGATATTAAGGGAGTTGCATGTTTGAGGTAGCTGGATATGGATTTTATAAAAGATGTGGTAGCTGTTTCAATGCGTCATTTTCTTAATTTTATGTGTTATTGTAGCAAATCCTTGTTGAAAAAGTTCAAGCACTCCTTATGGGGCCGGAAGCATGGTCAACCATGGTCCAATGTCGCATTATTAAAAGGATTATCTCAAAATCAAAATCAACCATTGTAAACCATTTTTATTTTAATATTTATAATATTTGTTTTAGGATTTATATACCTTGGTCTTATAATATTAGTCCCATGGGTTTAATATTATCACCTTGGAATCATAAACCCAAGCCATTTTATTGTCAATCCCTTGGGTGTATAATATCAATCCCTTCGGTTTAATTTTCCCTTGAGTTTATGTTGCTTTGTGACAAAGATTTTCTTGATATGAAAAGTAATTATGGTTAAGAATGGTAAACCATGGTCAACCATGTTTATTTTAGTGTTTATTATATTTATCTTAGGGTTTACATACATTGGGTTTCTAATATTAGTCCCTTGGGTTTAATATTACTCCCTTGGATTCTAATCCAGACGTCGAATTGTGACAAAGATCGTTTGAATATCAAAATCAACCATTGTCTCAACCATGGTTCAACGTTGCATTATGGAAAAGATTGCTTCAATATGATAATGAGGGTGAACGATGGTTAATTATGGTCAAACATGATCATCCATTGTCAATCATGGTCAACCCTTGTTGAATGTCGTATTGTGACAACAATTTTCTTGATATGAAAAGAAACAATGATTAAATATAGACAACCATTGTCCAACATCACATTGTAACAAATATTATCTCAATATGAGAATCAACCATAGTCCTATGTGACATTGTGACAAAGATTCCCTCCATTTAGAAATAAATCATGGTTAAGCATGGTCAACCATGTTCCAACATCACATTATCACAAGGATTGTCTCAATATGAAAATCTTAACCAAATATTTAAATTTTTCTCTTAGCATTACTAAAAATTATTTAAAATAATTAATTATTTATCTTTTATTTATCAATTATTTTTTTAATGTGGGTATTTTTAATAATAATATTATTATTATGGTTAATAAATAATATTATTAATTAATTTTTTATTTTTATTTAATTGAATATATTTATTTTAAAATATTATTTATTATTATTATATATTGATGAATGCCTTATGTGATAGATACAAATGAAACTTTTGGCATGTACCATAATAGTTAGTAAAATAATTATTGTTATTACGATTAATACTATTATTATTATTATTATTATTACTCGGATGCGGGTGAAATAAATGGAATTAGTGAATCATAGGACAGATGGACGAGCTCGGTACTACTAGATGCAGACCAGCGCGAGCCTCCAAAAGTCTATTTGGTTCATGAGCGTGATACACTAGAAATTCATTTTGTTTGCGATGGATTTGCTGCAGAGCAACAGATTTGGCATGCTTGATGCATTTACTATTTTCCTCACCCAAGGAAAGGCACTGGTTTTTATAACCATGGCGCTCGGGGCTACTAGCGCTCCACCTTCTTCTCTTTGGCCAAAGCTGGATACGGGTCTGTGGGGCAGGCTCGTCTCTGGAAACAAAGGTAAATTCTTTATGAGTATTCTGTTCTTTATTAATCTCAGGCTTGGGATAGCTGTGTGTCTCAACAACAAGTTTGTCTTAGGAATTATTGGTCAGCTCTCTAATACCCCTACCATTCGACCTGTGCCGCTATTCTTGCAATTGCAGACCTATTGTCTTTGTCCAAAGTCGTTTACTGTGCTGTTTCACTATGCTCTTGTTCCGACCTCTGATTTCCTGTGTTGTCTATCTTTGTTTGTATATCTGCCTCTCCTTAACCTCCTTAACATGGCATGCCACAGTCAAAGAAGCCATCTCAGAGGGAGTCGTGGAGGGCGTGGCAGACCACAGGTAGCCCACTCTGTGAATCCTGCGTGTGGACCTTCTCCGTATCATGGGTTTCAAACCAATCATTTTACTTTTCAGAGCAATCTTAATAGGCCAGTAATCACGATCAATTTCACTATTCTCTTCTATGAAGAAGATTCTCCGGCTCCAATTCGGGTTTGTATGATGTCTGAGCCTCCCTAGGAAGCTTTTAGAGAGGCCGACAGTTAAAGAAACTTGCAGGTAATGGCAGATGATACTCTGGAGAAAGGTAATGGGGACAAGCTTGAGAGAAGCCATGCTCCCAGCGCCTCACTGCCTCTAGATACAACAGGCCAGAGGAACGTGGAAGATAATGACAGTGACTCGCGTCCCCTGCTGAGGCACCCAGGCAACAAAAATGTAGGTTGTTGTGATGATTGGGAGCAGAATGATTCCCAGGTAGTCAAGGAACCTCGGAATGAGGACACAGTAATTTGAGGCCATCTGGGCCCAATCCATATCAATTTTGGATGCGGTTTTGGTTCGGCCTCTCCAGACAGGCGGTTATGGATGCCTTCCTTCTCTCCATGATATGCGGCAATGTAAAGTTCATATGGAATTTTGGGCATTGTCTTGGGCTAACTCTCTGGTCACACGCTCTAGACAACCAGTTATACCACCTCTACTTCATGTTATCTTCGTCAATTCCAAAAGTATATATCTGCACTCGTGCTTATGTAACTGGTTCTCCTTCATATAGGACAATTTTTGTTGTTCTGAGTGTTCTCGGAAGATGATCCCCGAGGCCTCGCTCCCTTGTATTTTTACTTTATTTCACAATTAATAGAATTAGCATTTGCAGAGAAAAAAAATACTATTATTATTATTCATATTATTATAAAATATTTAAATTAATAACAATATATTTTTATTGTAATAATATTATTTTTATTAATATATATTTAAGAACGGTAATATAAATAAAGGTTTCAGCTACATCAACCACATTAATATTTTTAATGTGGTTGTGTTAGTGATAATTATTACTGGCATCTCATATGGTTTGTATTACTCAAAAACGCGCGATAATAAACATGCCTTGTGCTTGTTAGTTATTGTGACATATATATAAACACATATGTGCTGTTATCTGTTAGAGATATTTGATGACATCTCACTCATATTACTCTATTAGGAAATTTTTGATTAATTTTTACTTTTAATTACTTTTTTTCTTTAGAAATTGAAATAATTTATTGTTGTTAACATACATATATGTATGTTCTTTGCTCCAATTCTAGAAGTGAAATGTTTGAGTTTTATCTTTCAATTCTACCCATGGGGAGTTATGAATTAGGTTATATCTAGGCGAGGGAAGCATTGATTTTTTTATCATGGGTGTGGTGACAAGGGATTCTAGCAATTGGTACCCTATGGGGTTTCTTACAGTCTTCAGAGAAGCTCTCTGGGAATTTGCATCAATGTAGAGTTAGGTGGCTCGTGGCTAAGTCAAAAGTTAGTTTTTGTGACTTGGGATTTTCTCAATGTTTGGGTTGTTGACATTCTAGATGTGGGCCTTAGCCTCAGAGCTTGTTAAAGTGGATCAAACACTCTTGTCATAGTTGGGCTCGTCAACAGGTGGATTGTTGCACTTGTGGAGATAATTTGGAAATTTGGTCGAGCTAGAAGTGCTTCGAGATCACGTGGCCAACCAGTGGGACATGACAATGAGGTAGGAGAAACAAATGATGATGGGAATTTCGGTCGAACGCTTGAGGGATAATTAGCTCAAGGACCGGGTCCCTTATCTAGGCCATGTCAACCATCCTTTTTGCATGGAGTATTTGGACCTTTAGATGTGGAATAATATGGTAGCATTGGAAGTCACGATACAAGAGTGACATGATGAACATAAAAAATTCATCACATTCATGAGCAGTCTTCAACAAAACCTTTGGGATATCCTTGACCGCTTGCCGTCCATGAGAAGGAGTCAAAGACACAGCAATGATTTGCTAGATGAGATGGAGTGGCATCTATCTCACATGGAATTTCATGTACATGGGGATTGTTGACCATCAGATGTACCACGTGTAGGTCACATGGCATATTTCCTCATGTTCCTAGATGGATGTTGGTTGCCTTCTCATTCTCTTTGTGTTTTGGGCCTTATGGTCTTTTTGTTTCTCGCTACTTTGTAGAAATTCGTAATTTATCCTTATATTTTGCATTGATATCCTAGCCAACAAATCCGGTTAGAATGAGGTTGGGAGAGCAGTGGCTTACATGTTTATCCATTATACAATTTTGAGGAACTAATAGAAATATTATGACGAACAGGGAAAAAAAGATACATGTATTCATATATTCTCCTTAAAATTGATACTAAAATAAGTAAATTAAGATGGATATTCTAATTGTTTCTTTCTGTTTCATATTGAAATATCAAAATATAAAAAATATACATTTTTTTGTATTATTCTAATAATGTTACCTTCTAAAAGTAGTCATAAAATTATGTTATTTCATAAGGATATAGAAATATTTTATTTTAATTGAGAATAAGAGTAAAAATAATTTTGCCACATCTCCTTTATACTAGGTTGAAATATCAACAATTAAAATATATATATTATTTTTTCATAGTATAGCTTTATTCTGTAATACTTAATTAAAACTAATAAAATATGTATATTTATTTTTTTACTTTTATTATAATAGACATTATTTTATTAATCTGTGTTTTATAATTTATATAAATTACACTGTTTGACATGGATGTTCAAAGTATGTTTATTTAATATTGAAAGTAAAAATGAAATAATATTTAGCTATAAATTAGATTTTATAATATTTTAATTAAAATCAACCATTCTTTTATCTTTATAATAATTGTTCTTATTTTTAAACTTAAATACTTTTTAAGATAAATATGTATTGAGCATTAACGAAATTAAAATTAATGCAAAAACCATTTATATAAAATCATGATTCTTGTTTGAATTATATAAATCATTTAGTTAGAAAAAGTTTAGTCGACTGTAGATCATGTAAGATAGATGCCAGAGCAATGTTAGTTTTTTATATAAATATGAAATGTTATAAAGGTTTATAAAATGAGAGTTTTTTTGGATAGCGAAGATAGTTATTTTTATATATATATATATATAATGAAAAATATTTATATATTTATATTGAAAGTGTTTATATATATTATATTGAAATTATTTAAATTGGAATTAAGGGAAAAGGTGTTTGATTTTTGTTTTTATGGTGAAAATCTATTCAATACCATAAAAAAAATTGGGATACTCAAAACCTTGAAATTTTTAAGGCACAAAAATCTTGGCCAAATTTTATCAAAATTTTGTAAAAATTTCTATAGTTTTTAGAAAAAAATAATCTAATTTTAATTAATCATTAATTTTAATTAATTGTAATCACACGATCAACCAATTTTGCACTTTGTTGAAATTCATCAAATAATCATATAAATAAAAAATAACCAAAATATAGCAAAGGAATTAACTCGAAGCATGAATAGTGTCCCCTGAAAAATAGTACACAAAGGCTGAAACCTTTAACGTGCGAATAATTTATGTCAATAAGAGTCAGAAACTACTACCTGTGATTTAAATCAAATAAGTTGGCCTTTGGAGGAGAAATTGTGACACGAATTTGCGCTACAGAGGCGCTATAGAAGGTGGCGCGTGATATCAGTAACAGGCGAAATAATTTCTATACTTCGAAAGAAGTTGTAACAAGTGAAAAGAGTTTTGAGATATCAATAGAACGGGAAAAAAAAAATATTGTGATTACGCTATGGGAAAGAATTCCAAAATTTTAATTATTTTAATAAATTATAAATTTTCATTTAAAATTTATGAGTAATTAAAAAAAAATGTTCGTAAATTTTCATGAACAACGATTTCTTGTGTTTTATTAAATCTTGAATAGATATAAAATACTCTTTTCTAAACTATACTTTATAATTTATTATAAAAATAGGCGTAAACACGTAAATTAATATAAATGTTACAATTAAATCTAATATTATTTAAATTTAAAATATCATAATATTTACGATAGAACATTTAATTATAGGTTAGTTATAAAAATAAAAATATACGATTGATACTGATTCCTACTCAAATAAAAAAAAAAAGAATATGCTATACTTATTTTATAAAAAAAAACCAAAAATGAATATGCTATACATGTTTTTAGTTAGATTTCCAAAATGGTATATAATCTAATTAGAATTTTAAAAAATTGTTATAAAAAAAATATTTTAATGTTAAAAATATTTAATATAGGCAACTAATAAAATATTTTAATACGAATTAATATTGATGTATACTTAAAAGTACACATCTGCCTCAATAAAATGTCTAGATACAATTATATATATATTGTATATTGTTTGCACACGAGTGCATGGATCAATGGGTGGGGCAGTCGGCTGCCACGCACCCCACCAGCGATCGAGCCCTGTATTATGGCGCTGCGCAGCAGCATTTATAAGTTTCATTGAGATTGTAATAGTTTCATTAAGATTGTATTCAGAATGTAATGAGATGTGACGGTTGTCATCTTGCCTCACATGTATATATGTACAAAAAATATGGCCCCATAATGCTTCTTCTTGGAACTAACCCCTCCGTTTTCAAATATATTGTATATTGTTTGAATTTTTTTTATGTATTTACAATTTCGTATTTTTAAATATATATATTTTTTTCTAAATCCCAAAAAAATTACACTTTGTATAGCACTCAAAAATACTACTTAAACCATGAAAAATTACACTTTCTAAAAAATTTGGACTTCGTTCCATATTCTAAAAGATATGATGGGAATTTATTAAGAAATGAGAAATCCCTTTATATTTTAAAGGATACGTTTGTACCAAATGACTGAAATTCGGAGGAACATGAATATGTTAATCAAATATGTTAAGTTTCAAATTGCAATTATCTATGATCTTATAAAGACAAATGAGTACATCTGATCATAATCATAGTTTAAAATTCAACGAAAGTGCAAAAGATGCGATAAAATTTTATTATCAACACCGCGCTACATTGCTCTGCTCATCACAACATTTCACCTTCGCGCAATCCATAATCACTGTGGACATACGATTGACATTAAACCATTAAAGGAAGTGGACATACGATTGACACTAAACCATTAAAGGAAACAAAACTTTTAAATGAAACATATACGGCAGTGAGGGACAACATGGCATGCAATTTGCCTTCCTAATTGAGGGGTGGGCATGTGAATCTGGGAGGAGGGGTGAGACCACATTGAACAAAAATATCCAGAGCCAATGGTAGGATGACGTTGACGTTGAGTAGTTTGAGGCGTATTGTCATACATAAGCATAACGCTGCCTCCAACTCCGCAACGCCTTGTATGAGTGGACAACACTAGTTGACAACAGGGTCACCAATGCCTAAGTGCACCAACACTCCCAACAAATCAACGTAGGCTCCCACTTTTAGTGCATCCAATGCACATGATGAGCTTCCTCGGCCTGATGCACCATCTGGGGGGCTACTCCTGGTGCCCGACATGCTAGGAGGTCAGCCCGATCACCCATGTCACGATGCCAACGGCAGCGGTGGTCTTTCAACCGTGCCGACGAGGTGTGGCACCACCAGACACTTTCTTTTTAACAATACTCGTGCACATGGACTATGCCTAAATTCACTTTCTCCTACTTAGTTTGTGATTCTCAACCAAGTATTATTATGTTATCCTTTATACCAATGAACACCCATACACATTCATTATCCACAACATTGTATAAGAGAAATGCAATAGTATAAAGGGAGGGGCAACTCCCTACAATATGAGTCTGCCCAACAATATATTTATACAATCTTTCGTTTTTACAATGCACAAGTTAAATCTTGGGAAACCCAAAATTTACACTTAGCCAAATATACAACTTCGGAAAACTCAGTTGCCTAGCTCGTCGACACCTCTGCACGATCGCCGCACGACTCACCAACCCTTCGTTCACCTCATCACACCGTCGTGTCATTTGCCCAACTTGGGCCCGCCTCCAAGTCACCACACACGAGCACCTCCAAATGAGACACACCTCCGTTCACAATCTCAACACTTCACCGTTTCATCGTGCACGGCACGCCCTCACCCGGCCGCCCGTCCGCACGTCCACCCGTTCAGTCATTCAACTTCGCCCAAGTCGACGCAGGACTTCACCTAGGTCGCCACACAACTTCACCCGGTTTGCCTGAACGACCTCACCCGGGTCGCCACATGACCTTGCCCGGGTCACCCGAACAACCTCACCTGGGTCGCCACATGACCTTGCCCGGGTTGCCCGAACGACCTCCCGAACGACCTGCCTGAACGACCTCCCGAACGACTGTCCGAATGACCTACCTGAACGACCTGCTCGAACGACTGTCCAAACGACCTGCCTGAACGACCTGCCCAAACAACTGTCCGAACAACCTGCCTGAACAATTGTCCGAACGACCTGCATGAATGACTTTCCTGAACGCCTTTTCGAAATGACTGCCCGAACGAGTTTTCTGAATGACTGTCCGAACGAGTTTCCCGAACGACTTTTCTGAACGGTTGTCCGAACGACTTTCCCAAACGACCGTCCGAACGATTTTCCCAAACGACTTTTCTAAACGAGTTCTCTCCCGAGTTATGCCCATCATGTGGGCTCATCCACGCACTTCAGAAGTCCATGTTCGAACTTGTTGGAAAAAATTCTTGATGGTTGTTTGCCTTCAAATGCCCTTCAATATATACGGGCGGTTGGCGAGTTGTGTCACCCGGTCGACCCACACCAAACGCCCGGCCGACTCATTCATAATGTGTTGTCTTGCTCCGAGGATGGTCGGCCTGCCCGACTCGTGGGACCGCCCTGTCAAGTCGCCCAACACCTTATAAACTTGCCCAACATTCATTTCGTTTCATGTTTCACACGCACTTCGCATGGTGGAGTTGCCCTGCCCGTCGCACGAGCCGCAGGTCCTGACATCCTCCCCCACTGCAAGTCATTGTCGTCCTCGACAATATCTCATCCCAACAACCATCTATCACGAAGATCACCATACCAAGGTATATACTCATCAGTATGTCATACATCAGAAATCGTCTCAATCCATGGTTATCAACCACACTGTCACAATCTCCACATGCTACTCCCCATCATGGAAGGCTGGTCCCTCCATCTCAAGCTACATGCCCACTGCAACATCATGTCATCTTTATCATGTGTCATCCTCATGTGAACTACTGCCATGATACTCCAACACAATGCTAACACATCTCTGTACACTGTTAACCCCCATGTCTGAACTAGTCGGATGGCCAGTCCAACTGTCACGCTAAAACGATGAGAATGCACATCCTCATGCCACCATCAGTTGTTTCTCAGAACATCCTGTCACATCATCAACTCGATCAAGAGTCCATCCATATAAGTGTAAGCCATGCTCAGGTCCATGAAGTAGCCCTCATCTCATTTGCAACATGCTTTCCAAGGTAGTTGAATCTCGGCTCAACCCATGCCCAAGTGTTGCCACCAAGGCATCATCATCATCGTAACTCCATCACTACAAAGTGTCTCATATCAATCCTCTACATCAAGTCACTCTTTCAAGCCATTCCCATACATGTACTTGAAAGTATGCACCCCATCCTGCATCAAAGTCTCTGACCTCAGCTCCTCAATGCATCAGATCCTCTAAGTCCACCATATATGAAGTTCCCAAAAGTCACAACAATCTCATGTCATCATGAGCTCCATAAGCCATCTCCAACCAACATCTCAGCAAGCATACAAGTCTCGGCCCAAAGGTCTCTGCAAGATGCCTTAGCTCTCCATGTA
>APFE031496158.1:0-10768 GCA_000404065.3 Pinus taeda
AAAACGTGCCGTAAAAGTAAAATTAAAGTTCGGGCAGGTTGAGTGAAATCCTTGTCCGTCGACCTGATCGGACGCAATTCGCTCACCAACCTCTGACAAAACAAACGACCTTTGCCGGCCGGGGAAAGTGGTTTTGGGTTCGTACACCCGACGCGTGTCAGCTGGCTAGGTTGTGCGGAGGCCCTCTGACAAAAACCCCTTTTTACCACACCCATTGCGATATGCCTCCACGTGGCTCGTGGTTTTGCTGGGTGGTATTGAGGTGCATTAAATATTTTGCCCGCGCGCGCTGTTGAAATTACAAATTCAACATATTTCGTCAAGCTGTAATTCATTACTTACTAATTATTTCGTAAAACCGTAATCAGATGCTCACGGATCCTCAGGCTCCTGGAGGCGAGTACCTGCACTGGTATGTTATAATCCGCCTGAACTGAGAAAAGATTTCGAATAAAATGGCACAAGGAATCCATTAACTAATTTCATAATAACGGTGTTAATCGCTACGTTGTGCAGGTTATTTTTGGGTTTCATCTGCAGTACGCAGGATGTTGCAGGTACCCAGGATGTTGCAGGTATGATGGTTGCGTTTCTTTCTTTGACCATGAAATTTATCCATATATCAAACGTGTTTGTTAACCGTCAGGAATATGTTTGTTTGTCTGTGCTGCAATATTAGGGTTGCCGCTGCTACATGTGATTGACTATGAACCTCCCAGAGCGGGTACCGGCATGTTAGTTTTCACAGTGTTCAAGATTAATGAATTTCATCTCATGGATCCCCCAGAGTCCCGGGAAAACTTCAGTACCACAATTTTTGCTGAGAATAATGCACTTGGTTGCCCGCTGGGTGCTTCTTTTTTCTACGTCATGTGAAAACGAGGCGAAGAAAGAACGAGGAGAATGGGGTTAGTGAATCGTGTTTCGTATCAAGAAGTAAGAGGAGGAGAATTTTTGTCTCTTTGGGTGTTGCCTTTTCCAGAGTCACCTATGAAGACGAGGGCGAATACCCGAACCGTGAGAATAATGAATCACGAGTTCTTGGCGATATAGGTAGAGAAAAGAGAATGCATTAAAATGAAAACACCTGAGAAAGATTATGTAGTGACACCATTTTCTCATCTTAATTCACACTCTTAGATTGTCGTTGTTTATTGTTAATTATATCATATCACAAAGTCAAGCATACTGGATCCTTGGTTTGTGGCAGTTAGTTAATGTGAGTGCTCAGTTTCGTTCAACAGGAGATGTAGCCAATGATGTTTTATCAAATAATATATTTAAACTAGGAAATATATTCCTTGCGTTTTGTTGGATGTGGTTAGCCTGGATATATCAAAATACAATACGATATAATTCCATATTAAACGTTTACCTACTTTCCCTTCCCAATTTATCATTTGTGAAAGTTATGTGCAAGGAATTGCCCCAGATTACAACTGTTACGAATCCAAATACCAAGATATTTGCCGAGTAATTGCAGGGAGACCAGGAAAACAAACCCTCATATAACGTTAAAGGGAGGATGAAGTAATTTGTCGAACATTCAACCTTAAAATGGGAATTTTCGGTAGGCTGTGACTAAGCCATTGTTATTGCAATTACATTTTTTTTTATTTATATAGGATTGCTAACACATTTCCATTTATAGTATATTTTGTGTAATCGAAAAAGTTCAACGACAAATTACAGTAATTTTTTTTTGTTTATATTTTCAGTTGGCCTAACTAAGCCAATGTTAGTAGGTACATATTATTGCAATTACATTTATCTTTTTCACAGTAAAACGAATTTTATTGTTAAACTGTGATATATTTTGTGTAATCCAAAGTGTTTAACGAAAAAATAATAATATCTTAATTATTAAAATTTTTTATTTTGTTTATGTTTTCTCAATTTTGTAAATAATTTAAACTTCATTTTGAATTAGTAAATTTGTAAATTTTTTTTCCAAGTTTTATTATTATGAGATGTAAACTACTTATATATTAGAAACTAGCAAATTTAATCCGTATAAGATATAATTAAAATCATTCACCAACATAATATATCAAAGAGAAATTTAATATATATATATATAATTAAAATGCTCATTAATTATTATATTATATATATATATATATATATATATATTATATATATATTAAAATGTTATTATATATAATATAATATATTATTATATATATATATATATCATCCAACAAGATATACATTCAATTTTGTTTCATTTCAGATATTGTTTTATAAGGTTTAAAAGAGTAGATTAAAAAATAATAATTATCTAACATTGTGATTCATGATAGTTAAAGACACAAAATCTCATGCTAGGAGCTCCTACAGATTTGAGTGACTTGTTTTGCTTCAATAATTTTGTCCATTAAATGGACCCTTAAATTATGGGTTTCGTTAAACAATTTTTTTATTTTTTATTTTTTTAATTTACAATTTCACAACACTTCTTTACAAAATAGCTTATACATCAATAATCCATAACCATTTGTAGCATATCAACAAATAGAAATTCCCACAAATTCTCCTTTCAATGCTTTGTAATATCTTTCCCATCTTATGAAAAATATTATTATTATTATTATAAGGTAAAGGTATTCACAATTACATAATCTATCATTTTATATTGTCACCCCTTGTGTTAACAAATCTTGCATTACTTATTATAATATATTTTCATCTCAGTTTTGGAATCAAATCAATGCAATGTCATAGTGTACCAAGACCTAAGATCCCTTTTTCTGAATTATTAAACCCAAGAATGCTCTTCATAATTATATAAGCATGTTACTTCTGCCACTTTCCATACATAAATCTATATACATATGCAATTATATAATTTATTGCCCTATTTATTTTTGTAAATTTATGCCTTACCTCCTTTTCTCCATTAAATTATTTAACACTTACGTTATTAAACTAGTGCATAACTCCTTAACTCTTAGGGTTATGCATATCACCATTGCAACACTTATATTAATAGACATTAGTATCAGGTTTCCTTTGGAATGCTTTTCACTAAACAAAGTGTTGGTAGGGCACCAACAATATACTAGTTATGCATATGTGATTAATCCTACTCTCTTTATCCATGATGGTTTCCACATAGGAGAGCATCACATTGAAATGTGTAACGAGGTACAGTCTTTATAATGATATGTAATCATGATTTTATGTAATGGTATGTACAGAAGAAAAATAAAATATTGTAATTATTGCATCTTGGGTTTCATGAGCAACAGATTTTATTTTGGAGTCAAGACTCCCATTGAGATTCTTTGGAATTATTATTCATCTAGCCATAAAATGTTAGATTCATTGTCATGTAATGATGTCATGCTACATTTTGTATAGAGTCAAACTTGTCTATGTAAAGTATCATCCAAGACCTTGTCACTTATCCTCTTCAAATCAGTCTACAAGGATCAAAGAACATGCTAGAGGAAGTCAAGCTAACCTCTAGTGATCATGTCAGCCTAAAGGACAAGAGGACAGGTGTATATATAGCCACACTCGGCCTCATTTAATAGCAAGCAACTCAACTTGCATTCGATCAAAGGGAAATGTCGAGAAAGAGGCTACAAAGAGAAGTGCTAAGGATGTTTCTTCTCCGACAGTGAAGGATGGTTCTTCTAGGTCAACAAAGGAGGATTATTATTGGCACAATGAAGAGATTCTTCTGAGTATAGCAAAGAATACTTTCTTCAGGGAAAGAAAAGGATAGGTTTCTTCTAGGAAGGTGAAGGAGATGGTTTTTCTAGGAAAGCAAAGTAGACATTTATTTTGGGCAAACAAAGGAGAACTTATTCTCAAGAAGAAAAGAAAGGATTCTTCACGGTGACTGAGAGAGATATAGAGACCGAGTTTCCCTATGGGATAAGAGTGAAAGACTAAAGGCCAAGATTCTCTAGGGAAGCTAAGGAGCAGTGTGAAGGATAGAGATCGATTTTCTCTGGAAAGAGTCAAGGAAAGAAGTTTGAGATCAAGATAAAAGTTGAGAAAGGGAAGAGGCAAAGCATGAGGCTTAGTGAAAATGTTCTCAGGAGGATAATAGAGTCAAGGGTCTTTGTCATGGTCTCATCAATTGAGCTTCTAGAAGAAGAATTTTTATCAGGGTTTCCTCTCAAGAGGTGAGAGGTTCTGGCCCTCACTGAGGTGATACATATTGTGTCACTTGTATTTTATTTTGCATATTGGTAATTTTTCTTGATGAAAAGAACACAATAATAACATAAAGTAGAAAACGCTATAAGCTAACAAGTGAAAGTGCATCACAAGCAATTATCAAGAAGAGAAATATTTTAACTTTGAATTCTTTAGATTTCTCAACATGCTATAAGAACTTAGGTGTTGAAGTCAAGAAGGGGCATTCAAGGAAACTAGACACACGAGAATGAAGCTTCAAAGAAGGAGCAAAGAAATTCAACGAGAAACAAGCAATAGATCAATCAATACCCTAGATCAAATTATACTCCAACAAGAGTCTTGAAATTATCTTCAAGCAGGAAGTCGGAAGAAAGACTAAAACACTAGAAGCAATTTAGAGATCATCACTCATGGATCACCAAAGGATTGTAAGATATTCAAATATAAGGTTAGATTGAAATGCAATCTTCTTGTTATTGAAGCAATCATCTCATTTGGAAAAATATCATCCTAAAGAAGGAAGTCTTCCTTCATTAATTTAAGATCCTTCTTAAAAGGACCATCAAGTTTGTCATCAAGTTCAAATTTGATTTTCGCAAGTATCTTTTTCTTATAATATAATCTAGTGATAACAACTTCAGGTTTCAAGGAGGACCATAAGCTTGTCAAGATATCAAATTTCCTTGAATGGAAAATAAGGATAGACATACTCCTTGAAATAAATGACGTCACTGATCATGTCCTTTCAAAGCTCTCCAAACCATCCAAAGAGCAAGCACTTTGAATACATGGAAAGGGATGTAAAGACTAAAAAGAGTCTCTCCTTTCTCATGTAGCTGAGATGGAGATATCTAAAGAAATATATCATAAGTTGGTAGAACGTTTCTCTGAAAGAAAGATAGAAAAGACCATATAACTTAGATATGATCTATATAAATTGAAGTTTTCAAAAGATGAAGTGAAATCATCATGTCTTTCAAAATCATATCAAATAAAATGTAAATTGCAAGATATGGGAGAGATTGTATCTAAGAAAGAAATAATCTTTGTTATTCTAAATGCATTTATTGATGAACAAGGTAACCTTATATCTACTAAGTAAGAGGAATTTATCCCATTCCTCAAACTATGGTCTCTCTGCAAGGTAGAAGAAGAAATGTTTGTAACACCCCTCCCTTGTGTGTTAGACTATTGTAAATCTAAGCTGAGGAAATCTAGGTGTGATGTATAAAATGAAAATAAAATACATTACGAAGTAATTAATAAATTGATCAATTGGAAATTCGATATGGCAGAGATGAGATTCTTGCCAAATCCCATTGAGGAATGCGATAGAAATAAATATTTCATGATAAGCTTCAAGATGTGATTCTAGATAAGCTAGATGGATTGGAGATAAATACTATCAAGAAAAAACATAAAATCTTTGTGGGAGATAAAGGCAATATTTTATGACGAAAAGCCTCACAGGAAATAAAGGTGAGATTTTATGAGAAAGGCCTAGGAAAATGGAAAAAGAATCCATAAAAGTGATACACCGCTAATTGAAACTATATCATGAAAGAGGGTATTAAATACCCATGGCATAGATCAATTGCACGAAGCTAATCCATGGCAAGAACCTTAGCTCGGGGGGAATTAGAGGTGATTTAAGGTTGGGTGGTGGTGCTCCGCTCTCCAAGTGATGTTTTAGTTTGTTTCACATGTGTGGGATGTTTTTATGTTGTTCTCTTACCCTTCATGTCATTAAATCATTTGGTACAATTGTATAGATGTGGAGGTATTTCTAAGTATGATAATAATTGTAGTATTATGTATATGACTCTTAGTGTATCCATGATGGTGGTGGAATCATAGAAGGTAGGTGTTAGTGCTAGTGCCAAGGTGCTGGTCTACTCATGATTGGCTTTGCATGAAAGCCTTGTGTAGTATAATTACCGACACTAACTTGTTATGAGGTATTCATATGTTACGGTGAAAATAACTGGTTAATCTTACCTAGGTTAATAGTAGATGTAATGAAGGAGTTGCATGTAATTATTTGAGTTAGTGGCTCTTACAAGATAATTTAATGCATGCAAAGGGTCATTATTATTTATTAATGTAGTCCAAGTTGAAGTTAGAAGAGGAAAATATTAGGTGAAATTGATACAGTGATGGATACGTTGCCCCACTTTGGCTTATGTGTTATTATGATACATGAATGGTTCTAGCACTTGATATTTTCTAGTCTAGGATTTCAATTTCCTGGGCTATGCATTGGTAATATGGAATGATTGACATCTACTATAGGCCTGTTGCATAAATATGTATGTCAAAAATCTTTATGTTAATGTTACTTCTGTGAGGCTATATATATATATATATATATATATATATTAGCGTTTGAGATAGTTATTGGAATGGGATATAGGTGCATGCAGAATAGTTAATGATGAAGTTCTAACTTTATATCCATTGGTTTAGGGTATCTATACCATGCATGTCATAAAAGGCTTGATGATTGCCTGTTGTGATTCCTACTTCTTTCCAAGCTATGGTTTACGTTAATGATATTTTAAAAAAAAGGGTATGAAATAATGTGTCTATAGTATAAGGTGCCTTACTGGATGTGATTCAATAGTAAGATTAGCAGTATGGACCATGGAACCTTAACTATATCTAAAGGAAATTTTAAAAATTTATGGAGTCAGGGGATATTTTTCCAGGTAGACCCTGGAGGTACGTTATAATGTTGAAGAAATAAAGTGAAAAAAGAACATATGGAAGGCATCAATTAGTGAAAAAAGGAAAATGAATAACATGGCTAAGCTGAGATGTTATGGATGCCAAAAACTTGGGCACTATTGACAATATTGTCCTAAACATAAGAAGGACAAGAGGGATATGGAAGAAACCCATGTTATTGTGGAAGTGAAAGAACTTGAGATAAAAAATATTAAGATGGAAGTAGTAAGAGATCTATACTTTGACTAAGATGATCTTATTCACTAGAAGGTACTTTCCACATGTAATTTATAGACAAGAGGCAATGTAAATAATATTGGATGCATTAGATTAGAAAATAACATCATGATGAAAGCTTGAGAAGTAAGGGCTCTTGACTTGGGAAGTAGAAAGGATGTATACACTAAATTATATTGCTTACAAAGAATAAGAATCTCTTAGTAAACATCATTGGAATCTCAAGTGATACTTATATAAAGAAGTAGAGGTCATCATTGATTGGGATCATCATATAATAATCAAAAAGGAAAAATATCTGATGGAATCATCATCAAAGGATTCACTTATATACAAAGGAACCAAATGTTTCATGACGAATTTGAACTCATAGAATTCAAGGGATGATGGTATAATGACATAACAGGAAAGAAACTCTACATGATAAATTTCCTTTGTTCAAATGAAGTTGCTACAGAAAGTCTAGATGACCGAAAGGAAAGATGAGGTATGTATGCTTGCACATAATATTATGAAATCCATGTCATATGGTTTCAAATAGTATAGATTACTATTTCCATATTGGGAAACATGATAAAAATAATAAGGGATCTCCACCTCCAAAAGGTTGTAGCAAAGCATAAAGTCACACTAGATTAAATGAACATAATATGTTCTCATATGAATCATGAGGTGGTTGAGGAAACCCGATTAAAATCTCATGGGAATGAAGTGTGTGGAAAGAAAGGAAGAGATCATGAAAATATGAAACAAAGGTAGAAGGAATTCAACATCCGAGGCGAAGAAGCATTGACTAAAATATCTCCCAAAAAGATATGAGGACTCTGATAGGAGTTTGCAAAAGATGGAGGCCCTTGACAATGAACATATATAGGAGATGTTTCAACCTCCATGCAGGATTTGATACCTACAGGAAGATGTCACGACAAAAGACCATCACAAAGGTAATTCTCATTTAAGTGTTTATTTCTTATTTTTGAACTAATACTTGGATGCGCTTATGTAGGGTTTCCAAATGAAATATCTATGGATGAATTCTAGGAAAACCATATTGAGGCAATGCCTAACCAAATTCTTGGCTCCCAAAAGCTCTAATATGAGTTATAAGGTTCTATATATAATAAAGGGTTGGGTTACCCTTGAAATTCCCCTTTGAGTCTTTGACTACCCTCATGACTCTTCACATTACATAATGACTGTTCACATTCCACTAATCACACTTACAATTTCAATTACAATATGTTTGTCAAATACAATTTCCACATATATCCATGTGGGACAAAATAGGCTTGAGTCAGCCTAACAAGACAAAAATCATCACTCAGGGTCTTGGGGAAAGACTGACTAGGAAACATCCTTGTGATGGTCTTTGGTGGCAAACTGATACCAAGCTTGATAATGCATTATTGTCTCGATGTAATATTTGTTGATGTCTTTTTTAAAACAGACTCTTGCCTCCATGGATTCTGAGTATATGTTTCAGAAACCTTTGTCCATCTCATCTTGAAGCATGTGCAACGTTGCCTTGAGTGTGGTTGGAACACTGATGTACTTCTGCATGTTTTCTATGCTCAACTACAAGTCATTGCTTGTGGCCTCTCTCATCAACTGCTTTTTGTACTTGTCAACCTCCAGTAGCGCTTGGTTATTCTCCATGGCTTGAATGAGGGTTCTGATAGAAGGCATATTGTGTGTCCTCACTATGACATCTAGACTCTTAAACAATCGTGAATAGGAATCCTCAATGCTGGTGATGAGCAGAGGGAGCTGGTCATAGTTCTGGATCAACATATGAATCTATGCTTTTTCCAGGTATTCCCACAACTTCATTATATTTTACAAGTAAATTTGGACTCCCTTATACCTCATTGTGCATTCTTGTACATGCGTAATAGTAGCATGGATGTCTTTGAGAGTTCAGGACATCTTTGCTTACTGCTACTAAAAACTGTATAAATGGAAAACTGCCTTGTGGATGGTGAAAAATATGTCAAGTATCACTTTCTTTATTTCTTCCATAGTGGATCATACATAATGTTTCATTATATGCCTAATGTCTTCTAATTCCTTTTCCATCCAATCATTCTCTACTATAAATAACTTGACCATTGAGATGATGGCTTCTACATAAGCCTTAGAAGCATCGACCATGGAAGTTGGATGTATTCTATCATATGACACAATCATTGTTTCCTTTATGTGCGTAGGTGGTGTGTGATCATCTGGGATCTCATTTCTCTATTCCTATACAGTTCTCTGTTGTGACTCATCAAATGCCAGATTTTACACATCCATCATTGAATCATCATCAAGGAGAATAATATCTCCTTCATATCTTGGGATAGATTCTCATTTAGTAGGTGGCAAAGACTGTGGGGCAACCTCAGATGCGTTGGCATGTGATTGTTGTCTTGGTCTTGTGGCTCTTGTTCAATATCCATGACCATTTCTTCAACCAGCTGCTCAATCTACTGAGAAATTTCTGGAACTTGTACCTCATCACCCTCTTCTTCATTCGATGGTTACTCTAACTCCTCAACCTTTATAGGCACAATTTCCTTTGTCATTGTGCCTTGAATTTCCTCCTGTTCTTATTTTTTCTTTTCTTCCCTTTCTCTCCTCCTCAACCCCTACTCTTCTTTCAACTTCTTTTATGTTACCTACAACTTCCTCTTTGCATCTTCCAACCCTTACTTCTCTCTCTTCCTCCGTTCTACTCTCATTTCAAGTTGTCGCCTCTTAACCTCTATTTCTAAAGCTACTTTCTCAACAATAGGATACTCTTTGAACTTGTAGTTTTGCTCGACCTCTCGGTTCTCAACTATCTTCCACCTTTATTTGTCATATGTTAGTTTGTTGCTCATTTTTGTTGTTGTTGTTTCTTCCTATGGTGCTACTACCTGCAGTGCTACTTTCCATTGTATAGCCATGTTGACCTATTCATTAAGCCTAGAGGAGTTGTAGAAATACCTCCAAGGGTATTCATCTAGCTAATGACATGCCCCGTGGATCCATGGATAATACACCTTCACATAATGTTTCTTGGATATAATGTGGGGATCATACGAATTGAAACCGTTGGTGCCAAACTCAAACTTCTTCAAGTCCTTGGCCTCTACATCCACATCCTTCAAGCTCTAGATCCCATACAATCCAATCCGCAAAGTAAGAGTAGGCCATGGTACTTTCTTCCTCCTATCCATTCCTGTTGATAAACCTATGGATATGTGATATGCAACCTATTTCATGAATAACTTATCCATGGCAAACCTTGGTATCACATGCATAGGTTTCTCTCTACCACACAACCTTATGATTATGCCACCAAGTGAGGCATACTAATATGTAATGTTAAGCAATGTCTGCATCACTTCTTGGGACATCAAAGGTGGAACTTGTTCGAACATGATCTTGTAAACTAGGGTGATGAAGTGGTGAGATATCCTTGACATGACTCCTTGGTAGCTGAACTCAGAGAGAAACTTACAATAAATGTTCACAACATCATCTGATGGTGTCCAGGTCAAACCCATGCTAGGAAACTACTATTGGGCATATATTTCATGAATCAGGTATGTGGAAATATAAAATCTCGCTTTATCATCCTTAGGAAGATTTCAGTCATTACACACATGCACCTTCAACTGAA
>APFE031496165.1:4810-49229 GCA_000404065.3 Pinus taeda
CCTTCCATGTTGAGAACATCAAAGCTTTATTCAAATTATTCAAAATTACAAAGTACAACAAAGCTCTCCAAAGCTTTCAAAAGTCATCAAGGAAGAACTACAAACTCCAAGCTAAGCTAAGACTCACAAGCTAAGCTCTAAACTCTCAGCTCTAAGCTAACAAGCTGAGACTAACAAATGAAGGAGAGAGATCTCCTATTTATACAAAAATATGAGAAGTCATCTCATTAATGAGAGTCCATGAATCTCTCCCTCTACCTCTAGAGTCCTAATCAAAATAGGAATTGATAAGACACATGTATTCTTAGAGTTTCAATACAATTAGGAGATGTGACACATATCCTCATGATCCCATGATTCTCTCCACTCAAATTCGAATTTGGCCTTAGAGTGCCACATAAGGGTCTTCTAGAAGCCTCCTTTTGACCTACACATGTCAACAATCTCAACCCACTTGTTAGGTATAAGCATATGCCCATTATTTTCTAAGTTTTAACCACAAATTCACTTAAAAGGCTTAGAATTAATAATGTTTGGAAAAACATAAATGTGGCCCAATGACAATGAAAGTGGGATTAATGTGGTGACATAGTAGTGAAATGGAGGTGATATAATGGACATAATAGTGAAAGTGTAATGGAAATGAATGACATTTTCAAGACCCAACACGTTGCCCTCATCCCCAAATCAGATTCCCCTTCATCCTTCAATGACTTCCGTCCCATCTCACTCTGCAACTGCCTCTATAAAATTATTTCCAAGATCATTGTAAACCATATTAGACGTATACTATCTCATCACATCTTACCTGAACAGTTTGCCTTCCTGGAAGACCGACAGATCCACGAAGACATTAGCATAGCACAAGAAGCTATTCACTCAATTCAATCTAGGAAACTAAAAGGGATCATCCTCAAGATTGATCTAGCAAAAGCATTTGACTAGGTTAGTTGGCTTTATATCAAAATGCTTCTTATCCACCTAGGATTCCCACTCTCATTCACCACCTAGATCATGGCCTGCATCTCCTCACTAACCTTCAGTATCCTTATTAATGGCTCTGCCTCTCCTTTTTTCCATGTTGAAAGGGGACTCAGACAAGGAAGCCCTCTTTCCCCCCTCCTCTTCTTGATTATCATGGAAGGTCTCAGTCGGTTAATCAATCACGAAAAGCAAAGTGGCAAATTATTCAAGTTGAAGATCAATGATCAATGCTTCCTCACTCATCTCCTTTTCGTGGATGATGTTTTGATATTTCTGGATGGCAGCATTCATGACTCAATAGCTTTCGATAAGATCCTAGCCATCTTCTCTAGGGCCACTGGTATGCTGGCAAATAATGCGAAATCCACAATCACTTTGGCTCACACTTCCGCACAGGAATCCACATTTGCAACTCAGCATTTCCCATATAGCACCCATCCTCTTGATCAGGGCTTCAAATACTTAAGGTACTGGATCAAGCCCCTGAGCCAAAATATAGCAAATTGGAACTGGTTGGTAATCAAATTAGAGAAAAGAATTACAAATTGTTTCCTGTTCAGAGCTGGAAGACTAGTGCTCATCAAATCAGTTTTGGAAGATACCCTGGTATTCTGGATGGCATTGGCATGGATCCCCAGATGTATACTAGCTTGTCTCAAACAAATTTGTGCAAATATTTGTGGAATGGCTGTCAGGACAAAATAGTTTTTGTGTGGGTAAGCTAGAACAAGATTGCATTGCCCAATAAATTGGGAGGATGGGGATTCAAAGATCTAACCCTATTTGCACAAGCCTTGGCTGCAAAAATGGGTAGGACCCTCCTTACCAAACAAAACCTATGGACTTCCGTCTCTTATCATAAATATATTTGGCCACACCAAATAATGGACTAGATAAGGATGTTGCAATGGAAAAGGACAGACATATCCTCGGTTTGGAAAGCACTTCTACACTCTCTCCCTCTCATTCGCAATCACCTGGCATGGAGGATATATGAAGGTAAAAAAGTGTGCATTGGCTAGGATCCCTGGATAGGGAGTGGAGGCAGATGCCATCTCCCAAGAGAGATCATCCTACTCTTAAATCAACAATATATCAAGGTGATTGCTCAAATCGCAGATCAGGAAAATACTTCTATATTCGCTCAAGCATGGAAATCTACATCTCAACTAAACCTTCCACCTCAATGGCATCATTCTTGGAATAATTACACTGCTGCATTGATTGAGTCACACATCCATATTAAGGATGGACCAAATGAACTCATGTGGTACATGGCATAATCCAGAATCTACTCACCAAACGAAAGTTATCTAGTCTACTACAAGCCAAAAAACCTGAACACATACAAAGTTGGTGGCAGATCATTTGGAAACTGAAATCCTCCCCCCAAACCAGACTCTTCTTCTAGTGCATTCTCTGTAACAAAGTACCTACCAGGGACTCTCTCACTCATAGATCCATTTATGGACCACATTGGTGCATTCTGTGTAAACAAAACACAGAATCAACTTAGCACCTATTCTTAAATTGTGATATAACTAAACATATATGGAGATCTGTAGATGTTGAGATTCGTTTCGCTGGCGAATGGAAAGGGGACAATATCTTAGCAACTTGGGAAGCTTGGAACAGCTCGCATGCAAGATCAAATCTACCATGTCTACCCTTGATTATCTACTAGGCTATTTGGATGGAACAGAACAAAATGACATTTGAGGACAGTGTGATAAGGTGGCAGAGCATTACAACAAAAATTGTATCCTCTTACCTTGAACTTTTGGAATATACCCCGCCTTGACCGCACAGACCTCTTGCTCCTGATCCGATCGACCATTCCACTCCATGGGCCTTTTTTGATGGAGCAACCCAACAACATGGGTTTGGGGGTGGCTTCCTTCTTTATCTCACTGACCATCATTCCTTCAGAGTCAAGCTGGGATTGGGTGAAGGAACGAATAATTTTGCTAAACTGATCACTCTTCATCATCTATTACACTTTGCACTTAGCCATGATTGCAGAGATATTCAGATTTTTGGAGACTCCAAAACTATTATTAATTGGTTCAAAAATATCATAAGATGCCATGCAAACACACTTATAAACATACTAGATGAAGTGAAGCATTTCAAAACACAATTTAACCCCATTATTTGTCATCATATTTATAGGGAACATAACCACAGTGCTGACGACCTTTCCAAGGAGGCCACGCTCCTGCCAAGAGGACAGTGGATACTTCATGAGCAAAAGGGTACTACTCAGTACCAATTCTACCATAGACCATACATAGACCAGATATATCATCAAGTGGATGACACCTAATATTTTTGATGACTTCCGGCTACATATGATGATGTATATATCATAGTTTTATTTATGCACATCACCCTGCAAGGTGTATATATTTCAAAACACAGTTTTATGAACTTATATCCAACTTCACCCTGCGTGGTAAATTTTTGTTTCTTGTTACAACCATTCACAAGAATGGGTTTGTTGATATTCTGAACATACTCCAAAGACAAGTAATGCATATGCTATCAAGCATATACTATATGTAATTTTTCAATATTAATGAAAGATTACGATTTTTCCTTGGGGAAAATATATATATATATATATAACTTGTCGCTCTTTGTATACAAATGTAGGGAATTGAAGTGATTTGGTTTCTCTTGCATGCTTCACACCCATTCATTTTAGGTCATTTAGTCATTACTTCTTGGCAAAAAATTCACTACTAGTAACCTCATTACTGATCTAATCTTTAAATATAGTCATTTTATTAATATAAACCCTATTGTATCATCTTTCGTTTTCACCCATATGCAAGATTTTGATTCTCCTCAGCTTCCCTTTATTGCTCATCGAAGTAGCCCTTATTTGTTGTTATTCAAGCATACTTTCCTTGTGATCAATGTTTGTAGTGCTTTCACTTCTAGTATTACTTTGTTTATTTTCTCATCTAGATCAAAAAATACATTCATGGGCTTTCCATGTTCAATTTTAATCTCCTTGAATTGATATACCTTTTGAATATCTCCCGCCTAAAATGTCTGATTTGCATCCTTCAATTCATAATATTCTTAAATTTGTCTCATCCCTTATGTAAAATCATATGTTCCTTAACAATAATTCCCTCTTGCTCATCTAAGACCCCCTATAGGGAAATCCCAACAAGGTATAGAGAAATATCATGAAACTATTACGAACACAATGGAAACATCAATCACATTAAGAGCACCACATAATTCCTCAAGAATCTCAACTATCCTCTATGTTCCAACTACATTAGCTCCGGTAATTTTCTATTTTTGTTCATAAGGTCTAGTTTGATTCGATTGGTGTTCCCCACATCTTCACTAGCTTGTTTTGTAAGACCCCAAAGCATAACGCTTGTAACCAATACCAATGTCATTTTAGAATTGACCTCAATAATGTCCTCAGGTAGAAGGAAAAATAAGCATCCAAGATTCCTTACCACATTGATTATATAAGCTACATATAAAAAGAACTTTGCAAATTGTTATCATTGATGAAGAAGGGAATATATTGTGCTACATATACAATATACATACTCTGCTACATATATTGTTATCAAATTGATGAACATGGAACATACTTTGCTGCATATTTTGTCCATCCATGAATGAAGGAGACAGTTGTAAATGTCATCATCATTGGAATGCTTATTACACAAGTTATCATAATAAATGGAAATCCACAAATGATGTCGTTGTTCCAAGGAACCTAGTCTATTTTCATTGAGAAATATAGGTGACATGTACTATTTACCGTTGTATGTTGACTTGACCATTAGTTCAAATTTGAGGGCTAGTTCATTATGCATATAATTTCCACCAATAGGATCAAAGTTAAACCTGTCAAAATTAACAACCAAGAGCTTCCATCCTAGGAAGGGTATAAATCCAATTTCTAATCACAAAACATTTTGAGTTATATTTAACATTTCAAGTTGCTACAACTTTTTGGGTTATAGAGGAATGCATTTCATTTCCAAAAAATTCAAAAGAAAACGGACCCTTGTACATGATGCAAAAGGTCGTGTTTGAAACCTCCTTAACTTCTACAATAATGTCATAAAATATCCTTTGTAGAACATATACAAAACCTTGAATTGATGTCACTATTTGGTGTTCTCCATCCTTTTTGCGAGTAGAATCATGCTTTGGCAAACTTGTTGCAGTGGCTCACACAAAAAAAAATATTGAAGTTTTTTTTTTGGTCATTCCAAGACTTAATAAAGATCATTGCTCCAACATTTATAGGAAAGGAAATGCTTTGCTCTGTGGCCATGTTACCCAACATTAATACTAATAATTTAAATGCAAATCTAGAGTAACAACTCAATTGTGACTTACTATTTAGGTTTCAATTTGAAGAAGATTTCAATGCCCTCAAAAACAATATGCTTCACTTTCATATATGATTAATCCAAACAACATGCAATTAGATAATTCATAAACACATTGTCCTCATTGTCCTCATAAACCTCCTCATTGTCCAATGCCAAGCTCATTGGACCAATTGTGAGTAGGATACCTTCAACTACTCCCTTTTCCATCAATGAAAATTATTCCAATTGACTTGACCTTCAAACTAGGTCTAAACTTAGTATTCAAACACCAGAACTTAGCCCCCAGAAGAAACCTAAAACTTGGCCTCAAAGAGATTGAATTTAGGCCTTCAATAAGGTTAAAACTTGCCTTAAATAGGGATGAAACTCAACCTCTAGAACAACTTTCGAACTCACATTCTAACTAGGACCAAAAACCTTCCCAAAGAGTGCCAAAACCCCTTTCCACAGAAAACCTCTCCAACTCAGCTTCACTTCACTTGGTTCACGAGGTATGAACCTTCGAACTACTCCTTTGCTTGCCTAGACATACCCAAATTGGCTTGAGCAAGTAGCTATACATTCTCCTTCTCATGCATATTTATAATTCATTTCGGGTCTATATTGGGCTCACTTTTCCATTGGCTGGGCTAATTTTTACAACTGGTATAATGTATAATGAATATTCAAAAAATCATTTCTCGTCAACTATGAGGAGTTAGGGGGAGTTCCATATACCATTAGAAACGCCTTAGAATAAGCTTTCCAACCATATATGTTATGTTCCCATTTAAGCTAGGAAAATGGAGCAAAAATGAATTCAAATATAGGATATCTACATGGAGCACCACAAATCCAAAAACAATATTTCCATACACCATGCCACATATCATTGGAAAGGTCTCAAAATATGTTATTTAACTATGTAACTTTTTCTTTCATGGACAACCTTTGACATTAATAACAACCATAACTTCATTAATTACAAATGAGAAAAGCTTCTTAGTTTCTTTATATTTCTAGCACCAGAATTTCAACTAATGATTCTAGATTAAGGTACCATAAATGTTCAAGGAAGTACCCTAATACCAACCTTATTATGGAGGGTATTTTTTGAATAGTCTCCTAATGGTAATCCAAAAGGGTGGTCGTAATGTCGTATTAAGGGTCTAATGGTTACAATTATTATGAACAATTATTAAATTTTCATGAGATTTTCCTTAGAAGGAAAGTAAATTAAACGTAGTGGTATCCAACCGAACCCTTCTAAAGTGATAAGCTCTAAGAACATGACAAAATTACTCAAATAGGACACCATGGTGTAATTGAACAATTGTTATCACTAGATGTTTAAACATATATACCCTTTTCTTTAGTGGATCTCCAAAAAGTTATCAACAATCATTCCAAGGTATTTGGAGAGATGCCTAAGGGTCTTGCACATGCTCAAGATCATTCCCATGTTATTCATTTACTACTAGGAAGAGTATCACCTAACTCTAGGTCTTACAAGTACCCATATGCACAAATTAGTGAGATTAAGCATATGATTCAAGAAATATTAGAGGCTTACGTCAATAAACCTAACCAAAGTGCTTTCTCTTCACAAATAGTGATAAAACCTTAAGAAAAAGGACGGTTCCTGGTTTATGTGTCCAAATTATAGACAAATCACAAAATCTCCATTATATATAAGTTCCCTATTTCCATCATTGATGAATTATTAGATGAATTGCAAGGAGCGATTTTATTTACTATTTTGGATCTCCATTCTAGATATCATCAAAATAGAACATAGAAAGAATACAGCCCTAAAACAAAATTTATAACACATGAAGATAATTATGAGTTTTTCTCTGATGCCATTTGGCCCTACTAATGCACCTTCAACATTTCAAAGCTTCATGAATTAGATTTTCAAACCCTTATAAAATTTGTGTTATTATTTTGATGATAAAACTAATCTTGATCCAAGTGGATATTGGTGGCCACCCACCTATTCCACTTGGACCCCAACCATTATTTCTTTTAGTTTCCTTAATTGTAGCATGACTTACTATTTTTGGCAAGTTTTCGGGTCCTGAACTTCCAGAGCTGTTTTGAGGCCCTAAACGACGTTTTTTGGAAAACGAGCAAATTGACGCGCTATGCTAAGGGTTTCCAGTTAAAAAATATAGTCCTAAGATATATATTTCTAATGAGGCATCGTATGCGTCAAACAAAGATCATATGTCAAAGTTACAAACGTGGGAAGTTGATGTACCAATTTACCCCAATGGGGCCCACATACTTTTGGCACTTCATCTCCAAGGGTTAGGTTTTTGGCTATTTATGGATTTACCTGGTTTCTCAATAATAAATAGGTATTCAAGCTCATTCTAACACAGTTCAAGATGCATGTATCTTGTCCTTGAGGTTTCTGCGAGTATCATTATTGTTCAGATTATCTTCCGGATACATCGCATAAGGATTCTTTTTCATCGACGTTTCGAACCAGTAATAGTGGTTCATCTTTAGGATGTGAGAGAATATTCCTGAAGATGAACCACCGTTGTTGGTTCGAAACATCGATGAAAAAGAATCCTTATGCGATGTATCCAGAAGATAATCTGAACAAGGCATGTATCTGCCACATCTGTTCTTAGAGATAATATACCATCGCTTGAGCTAGTTTGTTTCCATTCTGCATGTAAACAGTTTTTAGTACTTTGTTATTAATTAATTGAAGTTTTGTTTTCATTGTATCTCTATGTTTTTGTTTATATTGTATTCCATTTTGTTCCTTCATAACTCTGGATCAAATCTACAACAAATATTAGGGAGAGCATGTACAACATGTTGACATGGTCATAAAACTATTGGAAATAAAAAATTATATGAAAATTCTTTGAAGTGTGCATTTGGGGTTTAAGAAGTGGAATATTTGGGTCATATTATATGTCATGAAGGTGTCAAATTAGTGGACCCTAACAAAATTAAATCTATTATGGATTGTACAATTTCCAAAACCTTGAAGAATCTTATAGAATTCTTAAGATTGATTAGCAATTACCATAAGTTTGTGTAGAATTATAATCCAATAGTAGCACTTCTAATGATGATATGAAAAAAGGAGGCATTTTCTTGGACTCAAGAAGCAGCCAAAACTTTTGAGCAACTCAAATAGGTAATGTGTATGAACCCTATCTTGGAAATGAATGACTTCACAATAACCTTTATTGTGGAGTATGATGCCTTAGGACACGACATTGGGGTGGTTTTAGTACAAGAAGGAAGTCCCTTTACCTTTGAAAGAAACTTGCTTAAATAAACGAAGTTACTCAAACCCATTTATGAAAAGGAAATGTTGGTCATATTACATGTAGTTCATAAATGGTTCCCTTATGTAATAGGAAGGCATTGCAAGGTAAAAATAATTCACAATAGTTTGAAGTACTTATTAGAACAATGATTATCTTTCAAAAAGACACAAAAATGGGTTACAAATATGTTAGGTTATGAATTTGAAATTATATACAATGAAGGAAAACAAAATATGGTGTTTGATTCACTTTCAAGGAAAGAAGAAGACATAACTATTTTACTAAGTTCTATTTCCATTCCACAATATAATTAGGTGGAAGACAAGGATAAATGGAAGCAATATTAGAAGGCATGCAAGATCATTCAACAACTATACTAAGACCCAAGTGCATTAAATGAATTTCTGTGGAAGAATACTTTATTGTGGTATTAATATGACCTATATTTATGTAAGAATGACCAACTCAAATAGAATGTCCTTTTGGAATTGCACACTTTTCTTATAGATCAAGAATTAGGGTTCTTGAAATCTTTCCACAAGATAAAGAAGGATTCTTTTGGGAAGGTGCCAAAATTAATGTTTGAATTTTATGGTTAAATGTGCTATCTACCAAGAAAATAAGGTAGAAACAATCAAGACATCAAGTTTCCTACAACCATTAGCTATACCAAGTCAAGGATGAGAATAGGTTTTAGTGGATTTCATTACATGTCTATCAAGTACGAAGGAAAGAATATCATCTTGTAGTAGTGGATTGACTCACAAAGTATGCTCATTTTTTCTCTTTTTCTTGGATTTTTAAAGCAAGTACAATAGACACGACATTTATTTAAATAGTTTAGAAGACACACAAAGTCCCCAAGATTATTATAAGTGATAGAGATCTAGTTTTCATTGGAAATTTTTGGACAAAATTATTTTCTTGTTTGGATATTCAATTGGCTCACAACTAATCCTCTTATCATCCTCAATCCAATGGGAAAATTTAGAATGTGAATAAATGTATGGAAGGGTATCTCTATTGCTTTGGATCTCATAAACAAACATAATGGATTAAGTAGTTGTACTTGGTAGATTAGTGGTACAACATGTCCTTCCATACTTCATAAAAAATATCCCCTTTTATGGAACTTGATGGATATCATACTCCATCCATCACATCACCCTTCAAAGGAAAATAAGGGCCACATAGAGTACTAACAAGAGGTTCTCAAACTACTGAAGGATAACTTGATTACACCACAAAATAGGATGAAACAACAAGAATATCAACATTGTAGCCTTAGAAATATTGGTATTGTACTCTAAAAGGATAATAAATTGGCACCCAAGTATTATTGATCTGTAAACTATTGTGGATATTCCACTGGAAATCTCATCGCAATAGATCTAATAAAAATATATTGAAATCTATACTATGAGGGTTAATTTCCTTAGAATACATATTTATTATTTTTTTTTGTTTATGCATGTAATAGATAAAATGCAAAAAATAGAGAACAATAAAATACAATTACACATCAACCACAAGGAACACAAGATATGCACTAGGATACCCTTACTAGAGAAAACTCAACTGGAGTGTGAGGTTGCTTTGCTCTCTTTTATTTGTAATGGAAATAATGCAAGTACAAATGAGAAGGCACTCTCTATGGAGTTACTTGAAACCTATGGCCTAATAGGCTGCTACATACACTAAACCCCCTCTATTATGCTTTTTCACTCCCACTCCAAAGTTGTTTTTCTCTACTGTGAAACAAAATACCATCAAAATTAATGGAACCCCTTTTTCTCCTAATGGCCTGATTATAACATAACATGACAGCCAACTAGGGGTAAATTTTGACTATGTCAACTCTCAACTAGAGTTACATGTTAATCCTTCTAGGTACTTCTTCCTAGTATTCATATGGTTATCACCTTTTCCATGAGTGATGGGGGCTAATGTCGCAACCTCTCAAATTATTGTGACAAATCATGATAGGTTAACTTCCTAGATTCATAAACGTTGCATATGGACTCCAATTGACACCTTTCTTGCACCATTGGGAATGTCTCAAAGTGTAGAATAATGTCACATGGTCTAACAACTTAAGAAGAAAAATTTTACCTCAAGAAAACGTCATTTAAGGCCTCATAATTACCTTGGAAGGTTTCATACCTTCACTCTCTAAACTGGGTCTCACAGATAAAACTAATCCTATAAGTTGTTTCCTCTAATTTTTCCATTATGAAAGCATCAAGATGCATGAAAAATTATATATTGATCTGATATGAATTAATTATGGTCCCTATAAGGTGTTGTAGAGGATTGGAAGTATGGTTTATGAATTGGAGTTTCCTCCATCTTCATGTGTACTTCCAGTCTTCCATGTTTATTTCTTATAAAAGGTAATCAACACAAGATCCCAATTCAAGATATTTTATCAGAGATTAATTAAAAGGGAAAATCATATTAGAATAAAAAAAATCCTTGAAACACATATTAAGAAGTTATGAAATTGATCAATAATTGAGTACCTCATCAAGTGGAAGAACCTACTAATAGAAGAGGTGACATAGGAAGATGAGTTCTTCATGCAGAAACATCTACAACTAATCAAGTGTTGAGGAAAAAATTATTTGAAAGGGAGGGGAATGTTAATCCCTAAATAAATCCCAATGTTAAGTGTAATGACCCATGTAAGACCATTATATTGAGTTATTATATTTTTATTGTTATTAGTGTTGTTTATTAGAGCCATTCATTCTAATTGTACCCTTTATCTCTTATACACACATCGAAGAGGCCTAGTTTTTAAATTATCTCATTTGGTACATTTGTGTTATTTTAAAAAGATGTTTCCCCCTCCAAGAGGCTTATATTTCATTCTTATATCTTCTCAAGGCACACATTGACTTCTCTTTGTATTTTCAGGCTATTTTGGTGTTTTTGGTCTAACACTATCTAATGTATTCCAAAGCCATCTCCAAATTTTTCTTGTAGCGAGAATCTCACTAGTGTTTGAGATGAGGAAGGGACTTTTGGACCATCAAGATAATATTCTCATGCTTGGAACAATTATGAAAACATAAATAATGTTGTAATCAATTTATATATATCTCCAAAGTTTTTGGGTCTATCTTACCTTTAAACAAGAAGAAATCAAAATTACTTTGTACCTTAAAGGGTGTTGTTCCTCCATACAGACTACTAAAAAAGATGTATCCATTGTGTTTGGGACTTGCCAAATTATCTAGTTGAAATAGTCTCATCTCATTCCTATGTTATTAGAGGGATTCCTCGAGCAACAACTTGATAAAATATCCTATTACATCATCCTTCTTTTCATTTGTCATGTGAGGCTGCTATTCTCGGCAAGGAAGGTTGTGTGAGGCTCAATTAACTTGATACCTAAATTCTTGTACCTTGAGCTTGAGGTATATATGCATGAAAAAATAGAGGATAGGTTCCTCTAATACCATTGATCTAGATTATATTAAGAACAAAATGGATGGCAACAATAACATATAAAGAAACATATAATACCATGTAAACCAAAATATATTATTTAAAGAATAGTGAAAAACAATTTACATATACAATGACGAGAATGGTGGTAGATATATGCAGTGGTTTTGCATGAGTTCTCATTATCCCTAAAGGAATATTGGTTTATGATTATGCTAGAGTATGGGAATTGCTTCTAATAGTTAGGTTGAAGCTTATGATCTCCTACAAGGAGTGAAGCTAAGAAACACCCTTTGTATACAAAAGTTAATTGTCATGGGAGACTCTAAGAATATGATATTGGGCACATATCTATGATTTTTATAAGACAAGGGATTTTTTACCTAAGAACATAAGCTACGATTTTTATTTTTGGGATTCCTACTAATCATTTAACATAGCATTCTTTATATACTCAAGCTTCTCATCTAACTTTGTTGCTAGTGACTAGGGCATGGAAATTAGAAACCTCCTTTTAGAATGTAGAGGGCTCTCACATAACTAATACTTAATAGTTATCAAGGAGTGGGATGTTGCTTAGAACTTTATGGAAAACGCCACCCTTAATTTGATACAACCAATATAGATCCATGTTAATCCCAAATTTATCAAGTGTCAAGAGGGATCAAATCTCTTGAAGTGAAAACTTATTTTAGAGTGCAAACTTAAAGAAAAGTTTGCACCAGGAGAGATTTGATACCTTTTGATACTTATAGATTTGAGTTTAACATGGATCTATGATGATTTTCTACACACACACACAAAACAATCATTTGCTTTATATAATATATACATATTTGACATTGAAATATTTTACTTAACATGGCCATTAAGATACTTTATCTATAATCCATATTGATTTTTTTTGTTATTAACATTTTTTAAATGTGACATTTCAACTCCATATTAAGAATTGGATAAGCTACACACCTCCCTCACAATGAAAAGTGAAAATATAATAATTTTCTAATTTCAATTACTTTATTTTCCTATATAAAGTTGATTTAAAATTATATTTCTTAATATAAACATTAAAATATTTTCTTTATATCTGAAACACACACACACACATATAGATAGATAGATAGATATAATACTACATGTCAATTGAACACAAAATAAATTATACATCTACTTCATTTTGGACTCTAATATTAATATTACTCGTAAATGTTTATGTTGAATTGCAGGAATTATACCTCCCTCATATTAAAAAGTACAAAACAATTATAAATTAAATTAGAATTTTTTTAATTTCAATTAACTTTATCTCTTTATAAAAATTGATGAATATTAATTTTATTTGTTAACATAAAATATTATTTTGTTATTTTAACATAGACATTAAGATATTTTATTTATAGTTGACATTGTAATATCTATATATATATATATATAACTACCATTTGCACCAAGAGGCACAAAGCAACGCCGATAGGACATTCGGACCCTAAGTTCATCCCTGTTTGAGTAAAACAAATCTTATTAAGAAGTGACAAGCGGTAGAGGAGGAGTGGTATCAGAGCTTTTAAAATGAGACAAGACGAAATACTTGTGATAATCAGTGGGTCTGGATAGTGACTTTTAGGTTATAAAGCAGATGTGTCTTTTCATAAAGTGGTTGTAGTTTATTGATCGAAGAATTTTGCAATACCAAAACTTCGATACATATATCAATGGCCCTTTATAATAATAAACGTATTATATAACCAAAATCCGAAAATTTTAAAGTGGCTATTGTTTATCGAAAGTACAAGATCTTCCAGAATCACCCCACTGGATTATCCCTGTAACCAGAACAAAACAGAGGAGTGAGGTTTTTATTATAATTCACACAAAACTTAACAAATCATAGAGAAAACCGTAACAACAGTTAGGCAATATTCGTACATACTTTATAATAACGATCAAACCATAGTGTGACAAGTGCCGAGCGTAGATACATATTAGAGGTTTTGATATTGGAGGTTTTAACATGACACACTTCAAAAATTTGCGATATTGCAAAGTTTTGACACAATGGACACGAAATCACATTAAAACATTATAAAAAAAACTAATTGCATCCGCATATGATATCGATGATCATCAATTATCAGAGGTGACACTATATGAAAGTTGCAATATGGGCAAATGTGGTATCATGATGAATTTGATTTAATAATGATATCAGATCCGTCACCAAATCGGTAATCAACGATTTTAGGTTGCAAAACAAAACAAAAGCGTCAATATGAGAATGGACACAATATTTCAATTAATCAAAATCTAGATTAAATCGAGTTCATGTAGCGGAGATTTGAGCAAATCAGAGGTTTTTCCAATATCGTACATGGGCAATCACAACAAATTGAAGATCGAAGGTGATACTATATTGACAACCGAAGGTTTTGCAATATCGCATATCGGAGGTTTGGAGTGGCATTCCTTTGAAGAGTTACGATTCAACCGGGCACGATATATTTATAGAGTGCAGTTGATTATCAAATCGAATTTGGGAATCGAGTGACTAAACTAAAAAAGTTCTGATGGGGCACTTCCGATGCAAGAGTAATAGCGAAAACATAGGTTAAACGTGGAAAAGATGTGGGCCTTATCGGAGGTTATGGATTATATTGATATCAGAATTTTGAAAGTATGAACGATAACCAAACCCCCCATGTAATATTTCTGACATATAAGTGCACTTGGATGGGTTTTTTATTATGATATATTAGATTGGGTCCAAACCTTTGGCCATGACCACTTTGTAATATGACTTAGGCCTAGGGCATAGATATCGTTCTTTTGTCTCGAGGACTATGTAAGTAATACATATTGTACAACATAAAAATATTTTATACAAATACAAATTACTATCTACAAAATAGAAATAAAATTAATAAAATAAGAGGATAATGTACAAGCCATAAGGCCAAGGAAGATGAGAACTTCCAATCGACAGTTAGATGGCATTTACAAACCAAGTGTCCAAATGAGATGAAACGAGCTATGGTAGGTAGATAAGAACACATCGAACACATTTAAGCAATCCATATTATCAAAATCTAAAAGTAATAACACTAAGAAATCAATTAAAAGGGTTCTGATAATGGAATTTGAGTGAAAAAATAGTATATTTAGTTGTTGCTGTTATTTTTTTAAAACTTTCACTTACATTACACATATAATACAAAAATATTTTACTTGGACACACAGATACACACACATATATATATGTGTAGTCTAACTTATAGACCTAATAGCCTTTTTCATTCGAATTCATCAGAACTCGGCAATACAATTTCAAGTTTTTGTTGTTGTCTAAAATACTTTTTAATGCATAAATGGATTCAACACCCTAAAAAACCTCCACGACACTCGAATTATGCAGATTAAACATTGTAAACTCAAATTTTTGTTGGATTTTGATTAAAAATAATGAGGAAACTTGTCGTGATTAAGACTATTTCATCTATAAATTAGACTACACCTATATATATATATTATATATTATATATTATTTAAATATATATTTATATATATATATATATATATATATATATATATATATTATATATATATATATAAATATATATAAATTTATGGTTGACATTAAAATTTTTGTTTTTAAAACTATAATATGTCAATCCATTATTTATCATTAAAAAATTTATACATCTCTTTTTATTAAATACATTTCTTTAATTATTCTTATAAAAGAGAAACAGTTGATATATGAATATTTTATTTAAAATTGACCTTGGAATTTCCTTTTTAAATTGTAAAGTGTCAAGCCTCTCTATATATTATAATATTTGATGTCAAAAATATTTTATTTAAGTGGGATAATGAATTTTGTAAAACGTCAACAACCTCTATGCTCACCATTTTAACAAAATTAATTATTTCCCCTTTATAATGTTTAACCTTCAATTCATCCTATATGAAATGGAGAAAATATAGTATATATACTATATATATATATTATATATATATATATATTATATATATAATATATATAGTATATATTGTTATTAATATTATTAAAAATGTTACATGTCAACTCTTTATTGAGGGTATAATGATATATATATGTTTTCATCCTCAAGGAATTGTTTAGAATCAATATCAAACCTCGAAGCCATTACAACAAAACTCATCATCTCCCTTGTCTAGATGATAATTATTTCTCTCCAACATCCCCACACACACACACACATATCATTTTTATTATTTAATAAAAATATAATATTTTATAATTAATCAATTTTAAATAGAATGTTTATTAGCACCACAAATTTCCTCGTATAAATGTTACTAAAAAATTTATTCATTTAAAGAGAAAAGATTCACAAATTATGTGAAATGAAACACATGTTCACAGTGACAAAAATTTATAGGGGAGAATAAATACTTTATCCATACAAAATAAATCCAAATATACACGTTCCATCATAAGCATATGATATGACATCTTTGAAAATATATACCCCTTACATCTTAGTCCTGCGATATGACATCTTCGAATATATATATATTAAACAACAAGTTAAATAGGAAAACTATGATTGATTTATATGCTACATGGATGGGTATACGCAGCTCCCATAATCTACAAGAAAAAGTCCAGTTCATTATATTAGTAGATATATATATATGGAAATAGGCAATCCAGTATTCCATAAGAAAATTAATAATTTTTTTATTAAATGGTTCACATAGATGAATGTCACCAATCAAATATCAATTAGTTTGTGTGAGGCTTTATATTCTTCAACAACTTTATAGATTTAAGAATAGATAAATTTTTCAGCCAAAACATGATTAAAGGGTAAATAATTATGAAATTCGATTTAAAAAACAAATCAATTTCAAAAATTGAAAGTATATTTAAGCCACAAACATTTTTCACTCAAAATCTGATAAACTCCCTTTAATGAATTTGACAAAGGCCATTAGTTGTTTTTCACTAAAAATATGATAAACTCTCTTCAATGAATTTGAGAAAGGCCATTAGTTGTTTTTCACTAAAAATCTGATAAACTCTCTTCAATGAATTTGAGAAAGGCCATTACTTGTATACTTACTTGAAGGGCAAAGAAAATGATCTTTCCAAATAGTCCTTCCCTTACTTGGCTCAAGTAAATATTGTTCCCTTCACAGTGGTCTAGGGTCTTCTTTCACTATAGGAAAGTGCTTTCATCCTCTTGGATAACAAAATCCAAGAGGTGTAATCAAGCAAGAAGGAAAATTTTACAGAAAAACATATTGAAATATTATTGCACAACAATTGAACATAATTCATGTGAAAGGAGTGTGTAACCAAGCAAGAATGCAAATTTGAGAAAAAAAAAATTGAAGATTATTGCAGGATGCTCAAACATAATGCATGTGAAAGGAGATGTTAAGGCAGTATTGTGATGGATGGAATCTTTATAACAGAGTTGGGTTGAGAGATGCCTTTTACACAAGGATTTCTCATCAATGTTACTTGATTTCATATTACATTGAGTTGAATCCCGCTGAAATTCAAGAAGTTGTTTTTGGTGAGATGTAAATTATTATAAAGGAAACTTTGAAAGATATTAACCAAAGTAACAAATATATAGGATTATGTGTATATACAGTGAGTGTCCCTGAGGGAGTAAAAATTACAGCAAGAGAAAATAAGTTGTTTTTGGTGAAATTGTTGTGGTAAAAAACACAACACTTAGACTCTTTACTATTATCACCATTATAAATGGGAACCCTTTTTGCTTTTGCGTTTCATTTTTGAATCAATATTTATTCATTTTTACTTAATTAGTTTTGTTTTATTTTTCACTTATTTAAAAAACAAACAAAAAATGGTTTTGATCGAACTTTGTTTTAAACCTTTGATGTAATAAATCTTTGAATCAATTTCATTTTAATAAACCAATCACATAGCCCTCGAGTCCAAGACTTTAATCAAAATATGACTTAAATGGGGTTTTTTAACCTTGGAATTCCTTTGAAAATCTTAAACCAAAATGTATTACATATATACATACAAACTATATGATAAAACATATAAGGGGCATATCAGAATGTTGAACTATCAGAGGATTCATATGTTATCACAATAAAAACTTGTGATGTTGCTCGACTCCCATCCAAAAGCCACATGTCATTTCATATCAATTATCAAAGTTTTTAAACGCATTGCCATGCCAAAATCTCGATAACTCAATACCCCCAGACCCGATATGTCATACATTCCAATTAATCCTAATATCTGATCCATTCAACTATCAAGATTTTTGCAACAAATGTGTTTGGAAGTTTCGATAGGGTCCGCACCCAATTTGTTTAAAAGCTCTAATTTATCATGGTTTCAAGTCTACCCTCTTTCATATGTTCATCAGATATCGTGGTTTTTGGTTGCGAACTGGTCCAAATCCTTTGATTGTCGAATTCCTCCGATATGCCATTCACATCTCATATGTCACGCTCAGTTTTGGTTTTTGCCCTAATTCTAAATAAGCCACTATTATGGTCTCATACTCTATTTTGATTGGGTTTTCAATATGATTTGTTATGATTCGAGTTATTTGGTAAACGATGATTGAATTGTCGATTATGGATTGCAAGGTCAATTCTGGAAGAAGCATTCTGTTCCAATTTTGTTTGAAGAGTGTAACTACTACAACTCTAAAGAAAAACAGAGGTAGTTGAGAGATTTTTATTTAGGGAATTTATTAAAACAACCCTTCGACTGATTTAGAATTCGTTGGACTGAATTCGAGGGAGGATTACTCAGTTAGGCATTGGTAGCCATAGAAATACTGGATGATCAAACTTTTTCGATGAAGCAAGACGCAAAGAACTTCATGAGCATCTTTGACAATGCACACTTACATCAAATGTTTTTTGGTTTCCTAAAACAACTTTGGAATAAAAAAAACCTATCAATAGTGCTTGTTGTCACTGTTAAGATCCATGGCACACTATTGACTATTGTGTGGGAATAAGGGAATTATTACCAACAGATAAAACAACTATAATATTATTCTTCTCCGCATGAAATGCGTTGATGGCTATACCATATGTCAATATATTTGGTGTAAGGCATGAAGGAGCACCGAGAGAAAGGGATAATACAGTGACACCATCCTTAATGGCATCGTCAAAGGCTGCGAGCATATCAACATCCGAGCATCCATCCTCAGAGTACACCTTATAGGCTGCAATCCTCAAAAGAGGAGCTCCTCCCCTAGCTACTCCCTTTGCCAACCCATAATAACTTGCATTATCTACTAATCTTCCTCCCGTAGTTGTAGAGGTGTGACTTCCATGCCCTAGGGAGTCCTTTTCAGACCCATAAGTCCTAATTGGCCTTGGAAGATCATTAGGTCATAAGTCCTAATTGGCTTGGTGACTTAACCGAAGAGAGGGCATAACGTGGTTGTTTATGGTGTCTGCTTCATTGACGATCCAAGGGTAGATTGCCATTCATTTGGCACCCTTCTTAACCTTGCCACAAAGGCTGCTATTGGATTGATCGCCAAAGGTAATCCTGAACATTTTTGCATGATATCACGGGCTATGCTGGTGAGTCGTTGATCCTCCTCTTGTAGTGGATGAGTAGGGAAATTCGTGTGAAAACAGAACAATTCCCAACTATTATTATGAGACAAAGATTTCATATGGTGAGTGTGATGAGCTCCCATAGCCTCTGCAACTACGTTTTCCTAAGTGGTCAGCACAATCTTATTTTTGTTATTCAAAGGCAATTGCAAACCAATATTTTCGACTTATGCCCTAAACAATCTTATACTCATGACTGCATATCAAGAGTGAGGAATGTGTGGAATGCATAAAATGAGGAATGCATATCCAATAATCACATCGCTTATAACTAGAGCATGCAGCGTAGACTCGTGATTGCCTTCTGCATATTCTGCTTCCAGTTGTAGGAAATCTCATGTTCTCGTTGTATGCATTTTATGCATCCTGCTGGGCAACACTAAAACAACCCCTGGCATTGTTGTCCAATACCAAAAATCACTGATTTCTTTAGTCCTGTAATAGTTATTTCTTTCTAGGAGAGAATGTAAAACTATACATTTCGTTGACTAAATATAGTTTTATCTTATGAGCTGCATATTTATCATAAACCACCCTATTTTTGGGTGAAGATAGATCAAAAGTTCAAGGACATGGCATAGGGGGATTCTTGGTAAAGTCCAAATAAGAATGGATTGAGAATAAAACCTGTGCTAATTGTGGTCAATTATTTCTGCTAATTCTGGTAAAGTTTCACCTGATTACTACTAGACCACAACCTAATAAGCCATCCTTGGTAGGGTCATTATTAACTTGGATTCATTAGGTTAAGAGGAGCCAGCCCTACTAGGGTTATTATTGCCATTGATTCATTAGTTTAAGAGGTATCAAATTCATGAGGTGGTAATCTCCATGTTTTGGCACCGTGAGAATTTGATATATCACATATTTGATTTTTTGCATATGGACAATCAATGTGCAATCTAGAACCTTGTGAGAATGGGGTGATTCATCAACCTTTTGTGTTTTCTAATTGAATGTTGGCGAGGAATTAGACACATTGTTTATGGCCATCAACACAAACGTAGCTAAGACCCAACTCTAAAATTCCATCTGAGATGCTTATAAAGGTGCCTAAGGTTCTTGTGAGACCAGAATTTACATGGTTATGTACTGTTTTAGATTTTACACATATACAATTGGATGGAAACCCATGCACAAATGTGCTTGAATTTCTATTCCATAATATTTGTTTGTTTTAATTGTTTATGTAAGAGAGATGTAATTTCGAGGCATTGGAAAAATGAATTGATATGAGTTTATTTTGAAATAACGTCATCACATAAAAGGCTTTTCACTATACTTCTTATGATGCACCATTTCAAAAAAATTAGAACTCAGGAAAACATTCCCCAACCTTTTTAATGAACACTTTACTGAACATAAAGAAAAAACTTTCAATGATACCGAGAATAGAGAAGTGAGTGAGTAATGCAGAGAGCAGTGAAATGTGAAAGTGAAGTGATAGTGAAGTGAGTGAGGAATGTAGAGAGAAGTGAAATGTGAAAGTGAAGTGATCCAATAATATAAAGAATAGTCAAGTGCATAAACCACAGTAAGCGAATAATGTAAAGAACATTTTAGTGAAATGGGAAAGTGAAGTGAGCCAAAAATATAGAGAAAAGTGAAGTGTGAAATTGAAATGTGATAATCTCTTCACTGTCTCTTTCGATGATGGGTAAAGTGTTTTCCAAAAAATGAGAATAAAATTAGAATACGTAGTTTAATCATAAGTGAAACTTGACATAAAAAAAAATAGTACACAGTTTAACCATACTCCCAGTATGGTAATCTAAGAAAATATAAATCTGAAATTCTCGATGTGAAAAAAGAAAGTATTTGAAATTAGCTCAAAGAGAAAACATCATCATTCCAAATGAGAAATCGATCAATTATGAGAAGGGGAAGTCCCCTGTTGACCAATCATGCAAAGACCTTTCTATCCACAAAATAAGTATCATTTCAGAATAGCTTGGAATTCCTTCCTATGATTGAGGTTTATAGAGTGCACTGGGGTGAATATGGTTGTTAAGGTATTCCTATAATTCCCACCCTCATAAAGATCCAAACAAAAAGGAGGGACAAATTTGAGAACTTACAAGCTATTACTTGGGCATGTTGCTCAAAGAGAATTGGTGAGAATCCATTGAAGGAGCAAGTGCATGAATAGATTAGAGATTTTCTTGCCACCTTGCTACTGCATTAAGCTCACCAACAACATAAAATTAGTCAAGAACTTTGTCAAGAATTGGAGGAAGACATCATTAAGACAAAAGAGGCAGATCCATGTGCAAGAGGATTCATGACAACCATCTTATATGATGAATTCATCGTGGTTCTCTGAGAAAGCATTGATGAACAAGTAGGCGGATACAATGGACATAATTCTTCAAGGGTATGCGCAAAAAAGCACACTCTGCGAGAGCAATTAGTCCCTTCTTTGCAAAGGCGGGTTCGATATTGGGCAGGGTGCAGCCAGCATTCAAAAATACCATGTGCATACTCACAAACATCACCCCTCCTACAAACCCCTTTCCGAAAATCAAGGCAAGCCTACACAACTATAATTATACTTTCTAGGGTCCCTTCTTCTAGCATTTTCACCCAGGTGCACAAAAGGGCATTCAGTCCAATCATGAGAATAAGCTCTGGAACAAGGCCTTACCTTAAAGAATACATTTGAAGCTCATTTGCGTTGTATATGTTATTCTTGATGTCAGGTAGAGAAGAATCCACTGTAAATTCTTTCTTCTGCCCACAATCACACAAATCTTTAAAATGTCTAAAGACGTTGGGGGTGATGATAATGGAGAATTGACAACTACAAGGCTTGTTGAATCAGGGGATGAAAAGAGAGGCGACGAAGTAGGCATAGAGACTACACATCCATGCTCATAAAAAAACACCCACCATGCTCTAGCAAGTAGAATCCTGAACCTAAAACCCTGCAAGGAATCTTCATTGGAGAGTTAGTACCCATAATAAGTAAATCTTCCAATAAGTTCTTAACATGAGCAAGTTTAGGAGACCATAATCACATCTGCAGGCTTCCTTATTGGCAGAGAAAATGTCGAAGACTATTCAATTCACTGCGATAGTTGAGAGAAATGCCCAATAGTATGCTACTGATATGTCCAAGGTATTGCGGGTGGACATCCATGAAGATTAGAACATCGTAACAATCATCGCATGGAGTGCCAAACTCTGTTTCAGAGCGCTCTCTACAGTGTCATCGGTTGATTGCCTAAAGCGACAAAGATTAATGCCCTAGATGAAGTTATCAAAACTCGACGAGCTTAGTCATTGATCACCCTACATGTGTCCAAAAAACATATTCATTTTAGGCCAACGAATCTGCTACAGTGTCGTGAGGAGGAACCTCACCATAAAAAGTCTATCGGCTTAAAAAAATGAATAATATGTTTACTTTATATTGGATTATAATACTAATATTATTTTTAAATGCATGTGTTGAAAAGTGAGAGAATTACACATTTCCATCATACTAAAAAGTAGAAAGTGATTACAAATGAAATTAGAAATTTATTAATTTCAATTACTTTATCTCTTTATATAAAGTTGATGTATACTATTTTTTAATTTGTTATGTAGGTATTATTTAGCTACTTTTAAATGTAACATTGAACAACATTAACTTAATATTTTTAACCCTTTACTATTATAACATCTCCATATTAGGATGTGAATCATATTCAAGTCATTAAGTTGATGATGTAATAACATATTTTCTTCTTTTAATATTAATTTAGGTGTTATTTACGAAATAATAATGAATTTTTAATTTCAATTATTTAATCTCTCTATATAAAAATAATATATATTATATATTATTTTTTAATTTGTTAATGTAAATATTAATTTGTTATTTTTAAATGTAACATGGAACAACTTTTGCCCCATAACTTTAACCCTTTATTACTAGAATGTCACCTTCATACCAAGCGAACAGTTAGACCCACTCAAATTATAATAATAAAATAAGAAATATTTTCAAGTCATTTAAAAATAAAGTATCTTTATCTTGGATGAACTTAGACTTATTTTAATGTTTTAGACCCACTCAAATTACAATAATAAAATAAAAAATATTTTCAAGTCATTTTAACAATAAAGTATATTTATCTTAATCTTGGATGAACTTAGACTTATCTTAGTCTTTGATTGAACTCGCCAACTCAATATGAAAGAGATGTTGTATGTCCTATTATCTAAACATTTTGACTCGATCAAATTACATAAAAACAAAACAAAACAAAATAAATATTTACCAACTTAGATCCATCTTAACCCTGGATCTATCAAGCACTGAGAGGGATTAAATATCTCGGGGTGCAAACCTTTCCTCAAGTTTTGCACTTAAAAAAATGTTTGCAATTGAGATATTTGATCCCTCTGGATGCTTGATAAAAAGGGGTTAAGATGGATCTATACTGGTTTAATAAATGTTAACAAAAAGATCATATTTTTCAAAAACACAAAAACATAAAATTTACATTTTGAAAATTTTACTCCTTAAATATTACTTATAAATTCAAGATGAAAATAAAATAGAATAAAATTATTTTTATATAATTCAAAAATGTAATTTTAAATTATTATATATTTATTACCATCTTCATCATTATAAGAGGTTGTTTTTTTTTTTTTATAAGAGTGACAATTATTGTATATTTAGAAAGTCATAGTCTAAACAAACCACGATTTCACTTGGAAATAATGGTTTTTTTTAGTACAATTTGACGAAATTCGTTGGAAATTGTTGGAAATCCAAGTTACAATTGTCAACTTCTAGAATCTGGAATGTTTTAAGGATTATTGAGGCTGATGAATCCATTTGCACCATTAATAAAATGATTCAAACCCTCACGGTTTCAGTTTTTTTGAAAAAAAAAATCCTTGTCAAGGAGAAATTGTTGCGTGCTTAGACAAGTCCTATTTAGAAATAACAATCAAGTGGTAAATAAGCTTTCACTATAAATAACAACTATGAAATTTAATGATTAGTGAAATGATGATTGTCTCATGACTAATTATATGCATGTTTAATTTGGAATAGGGCTTTTAGAATTTTAATTTAATTATCAATAATTAGTAGGTGGATGGTAAGAATTTAATCTACATAAAATATCCTAGAATATTCTATTAGTATTCACAAATCAAAGATTGAGATTTATTTTCAAAGTAGTTATATCCTTTTTGCCCTTTTAATTAAATTAACAAATTAAATTATTTTCCATATGAAATGAGTTATGATTATTTGGAGATGTATTATTGATAAACCATGGTATTGTAACAAATCATATTTACAAATTGAGAAATTTCATAATAAAGTGAGAGTGAATCTCCATGGATAATAATCTTGTTACATTTTTTTGCATCCCATGACTAATAATCCTGATATGCATATTTATTTTGGAATAAGACTTCTAAAATTTTAACTTAATTATCAATAATTAATAGGTGGATGGTAAGAATTAAATATACATGAAGAAATATTTTAGAATATTCTTAGTAGTATTCATAAATCAAAGATTGAGATTTATCTTCAAAGTAGTTATCTCCTTTTTTTCCTTCTAATTAAATTAATAAATTAAATTATTTTTCATATGAACAAGTGTCATATGAAATGGATTATGATTATTTGGAGATGTGTACTTGATAAGTCATGGTATTGTAACAAAACCTATTTACAAATTGAGAATCTCCATTATAGAGGGTTAGAGCGAGGTTGTTAGTACCAGACAAGCTCACAAGAATACTCACCCAATACAACAATATCCATAGGCACTAAGCCATTACAACAATGTTCATCATGTCACTAGTGAGGATTTGAACTTAAGTGGGAGTGGGGAAGATAACAACCATTCCGCCCAACCATTCGAGATAAACCCCAATTGAAAATATGTTTAACTTATATAAGAATTATTTTTATCATTAATAAAAATAATAATAATTTAAAATAAAGTTGTAATTTAGTTGATTTTTATGATTTTTAATTTTTAACAATGTGAGATGTATAATGAAATAAGTGTTTTGATCTTTATTATGGATTTATGTCTATGGACATTTACCAGTCATTTAATTTATATGGTTGCCCTAGTTTTATTTTTCCTTGCAAAAAAATGTAACTTTATTTTCATATGAGAAAATTGCATTACACTGATACATGTCATGCATGTATCTGTTTGACAAAAAGCAAGCTTCAGTACAAGAGTTCTACTAATGATTCTTATTGATTACATTCCAAAAAGGTGTTTGTTCATAGTATGATCATAATAGACATAGCCGAAAAGATGAGAATAAGAGAGGCATTTTTCCTCAGCATACATAGCAAAGCATAAATTGAAACCTGTATAGTGCAACCATCCATGTGGTTCAAATTATATGTCTTTATCATAGAAGACAAAAACAAAAAAATGTAAAATAAAGTAGAGTGCCTTCTGAGTGATCTTTAATCTAAGCTATCATCCTCCATAAAAGGTTTGTGGAGGATCTCTGTGATCCCATTCTCATGATGTTTAGCTATCTCCCATGTCCAGCAAGCCAACAAAACAACTACTTTATAGAGGTCGTCTGCATATGTGTTGAATTCCCCATATATATGAGAAATAACAAATAATGGGAAGCAAAAAAAATCGCAATTGGCATACTCTTGTTTTGTAGCGTGCATGCAGGCCTAACCTAGCTGCCATCGCTGCCTCCTGCAGCCTTCCTTCTTGGCAACCTCCTGCTGTTGGTCTTCCTTGAGCTCGGTATTGGCCCCTCCTTGATGGTTCCCCTCTTCCTGGACAAATTCCCGCTCCCTTCCCTTCTCTCGGCAGCCTCCTGCTATTGAGTTCTCCTCCACCATGCCCCTCTCTACAGGGGGGGATTCTTCCTCACAGCAAGGAATAGATGAACAAGAAGCAGCCTTTGCTACTTTAATAGCAAAAAATGGAGCTCCAAAAGCCAGGCCAACTACTAACAAATTTGTGAAGAAGTTAGCAGACATACCAGAGATCTCTTTACCTCCAACACTATCCAGGAAAGTTGTTATATCTTTAGTTGAACGAGGATTGGTGGGGCAATTTACAGGGTTGTGGCCCTCCCCCAGAGCGGTCCAAAAATGGGTGGAGAGAAACTGGAGCACTAATATACAAGGGAAAATAGCTATAAGGTTTTGTGGAAGGGGATACTTCACTTTCCTATTTGAAACCAAAGAAGATAGGAATCTAATATTCAAAAATGAACCTTACTTTATGGACTCCAGAGGCTTGTATTTGAATAGGTGGTCACCAGATTTTGACCCAGAGATGGACATCCCAAGGGTTGTACCGGTGTGGTACAGATTGCCACATCTTCCCCTCCATTGTTGGGGCGATGAGTTAGGGAAAGGTATCGGAAATGTGGTTGGAAAGTACATAGACAGATGTGAGCCAAAAGATAACATGCATGCCTGTGCTAAAATCTGCGTGGAAGTAGACCTGGGGAAAGGGCTACCAGAGGCAATAAAAATCAAGGTGGACCAATGGACTTACATCCAGCAGCTAAACTATGAATAAGTCCTTTTCAAATGCAAGGTATGCCATGAATACGGTCATTTTGCAAATAGGTGTAGTAAAATAAAAGAAGTAGAGAATTATGAGAATGTTGAGACATAAGAAGATACTTGGGAATAAGTAAAAAAAAGAAGCCTCATAATAAACAAGCAACTCTGAATCCCTCTCAACCTCTTGAAACCATTGCTTCAACCTCTATTCCTCCTATCATCACAGACCCTCCAGTAAACCTAACCTCAAACCCATTTGAACTTCTGGGAGAAGACTTGCCATCCCCTCGTTCCTCTACCCAAGTCAATGCATTAGCCATCATCTCATCTCCCACCCAAATCTTATCCTCCCCCCCACCCACCATTGATCAAATTATCACTAGAAACAAAGTCAAATAAAACACCCATGCGTGGGATCAGTCGAAAAAAGCAGGAAGGAAATCCAACAAAGAAATGAAAGATGAGGCAGCAACAAAGGAAATGGCCTTCAGCACCCAACAACCAATGGACTCCTTCCTCGGCAAATAGAAGGGAAGTGGGGAAAAATTAGCAAAAGGAAAAGGGCGAAACTCACCATAAATCGAGTAAATAATGATTATGGTCTCTTGGAATAGCAGGGGTCTGGGCTCCACTTTCAAAATCAACGCAGCACGAGACATAATAAAACAAGAACAACCAGACATTCTTATGATCCAAGAGACCAAAGTCAACAACCAAGAGGTCCAAAAATTGATCAAGACTCAAATATTTAAAGGAACAACTATGGACTCCATTGGAGCATTAGGCGGTATTTGCACGTTGTGGAACAAATGGAAATGGGAACTTGTCAAATGAAAACTCAATAATTATTGGGTTAGGATATATCTAAAAAATAAGAATACGAATTAAGAGTATACCTTTATAAAAATATACTCTCCAAACTACTACAGAGATAAAGCTCTGTGCTAGGACTCATTAAAAGAAGAAGCACAAGAAGGTCAAAGAAGAAATCTAGTTATAGGAGGGGATCTAAATTTGATTCAACCTATAGATGAGAAGCTGGGAGGCAATTACTTCATTCATCCCTCAAGAGCAGCCCTGGAAGACCTCATAGAAGTGCACAAACTTCTTGACATTCCTCCAAGCAATGGAAAATTCACCTGCAGTAATAAAAGATCGGGAGCACATAATATAAAGGAAAGACTAGATAGAATTCTAATTCAAGAGAATATAGCAGTAGCCTTTCCAACCATCAAAAGCAAAATAGTGCATACTTCAGCCTTTGACCATAAATCGGTGGTACTGATCTTGGATAGGTTGGAGAATCTCGGTCCGATTCCTTTCAAATACAACAAACTCTGGGACAACAAGGAGGATTTTGGCAAGCTAGCAAAGGAAAGCTAGGAAACCTCTGTTATAGGCTCCCCCCATTACATATGGGAAATTAAACTAAAAAACTTAAGATCAGAGCTAAAAGCTTGGGCAAGAGGAAACGCTCTCAAAGAAAAAAATAAAAAAATAGAGCTACAAAAGAAACTTGAAAATTGGAGCAAGGAGAAAGAAAATCAGCAAGAGTATGCTTTTGAAAAAGAAATCTTCTTGGATCTTCACAAGCAAAACAAGCAAGAGGAGGAGGAAATTAGGAAAAAGTCAACATGCTTATGGCTAAAAATGGGGGATAAAAACACCACTTTTTTTCGCAACAATTTAAAGATAAGAAGAGTCAGTAACCAAATTAATAAAATTCAAGTGGAAGGACAGGAAATTAAGGAAATGGAGGAAATTAAAAAGGAAACTCATAATTATTACAAAAACCTCCTCTCAATAGGGGATCAACAAGTCAACAGCAAAGAATTCCTTCAACAAATCAGCAGCAAAATAAATGAACAACAAAACAGAGAGCTTGAGAAAGAGGTCATAGAGGAGGAAATAAGAGACGCAATTTGGAGCATGCACCCAGAAAAAGCTCCTGGGTTGGATGGGTTCACTATTGCTTTCTACAAGAACCATTGGGCTACAGTCAAAAAAGATTTAGTAAGAGTGATAAAGAGCGCTTTAAAAAAAAATAAAGTGTGAGAAAACACTAAAGCATCCCATTTGGCTCTCATCCCATAAGAACCAAATCCTATCTCTTTTGATAGATATAGGCCAATCTCTCTATGCAATTCCCCTTAAAAAATCATCACAAAAATATTGGAAAATAGACTGAAATTTTTTTGCCTAGTATCATTTCAAAAAATCAAGGTGGTTTCGTCCCAAAAAGACAGATAACAGACAATGTAATATTAGTTCAGGAAGCCATCTGCAGCAACATCCAAAGAAAGAAAAAGGGCATGGTCATAAAGTTGGACATCGCCAATGCTTTCGACAGAGTAAATCATAATTTCCTCGTTGTTGCTCTTCAAAAGTTCGGCATCTCCCCCAAGTTCATAAATATTATTATGGCTTGCATATCCAATCCTTGGATAGCCTCGTTGATCAATGGAAGGCCAAGTAGATATTTTCGAAGCTCTAGAGGTTTGAGACAAGGGTGCTCGCTCTCCCTGTTTCTCTACATCTTAATGGCGGAAATGTTGAGTATTCAACTAGAAAGCCAAAGAGAAAAAAGGAAAATTACAGGCATTAGAATAACTTGAGGGGTTAAAGAAATAAACCACTCGCTCTTTGCTGACAACACTCTTCTTATTGGGGGAGCCTCTAGTATCATAGCCAGGCGGTTCAAAAAAGTTCTAGATGACTTTCTTGATGTCTCAGGAGGCCTTCTAAATAATAAAAAATGCATAATATACACTTGGAATGTGCCAATTAATATAATGCAGAGGATCTCTCAAATTATGGATATCCCGGTTCAGTTAAAATGGTGTCATTTTACTTATCTTGGTTTACCACTAGCAAAAGAAGTGGTTAAGTCAGAGGTTTTGAACAAACAAATTGAAGAAATGAGGGAGAAAATACAAAGTTGGGGGATGACATGGCTAAATCTAGCAAGCAGAACAATTTTAATTAAAGCTCCTCCTCTCAGCCTTGCCAATATACCAGTTGCTTTAATATTGGCCCCGACAAGCATACACAAACAAATGGAGCTAATTGCTAGAGGCTTCCTTTGGCAAGGAGGAAAACAAGATTCCAAAAAATTCAGTCTTGTTCGATGGGATCAAGTGACTCTCCCATTCGAAAAAGGAGGTATATCTATCAGGATTCCAGGTTTGACAAACAAGGCCCTTGGTTTCAAGCTTGTTTGGCGAATGCTAAATGGGAAGGATCAATGGTGGGGCGAAGCTCTTTCAATAAAATATCTCAATTGTCAGTGGTCAAAGATGCTTACAAAAATAACTCCAGACTGCCCTTGTACACAAGTTTGGAGACTCATCAAGAAAATTATTCCTCAAATTAGAGATCATATCTCTAAGAATCTGGGGAACGAGAAAGACACCTCTACTTGGAACGACATATTAATGGGAGCAGCACCCTTGAACCAACACCAAAATTTAAGAGGTCTGAAAGATTGGATGGAAGAGAAAGGCACAACCTCTTTATACTCCATCTCTGACTGGGATCAAAACAGATGGATTTCTTGGAGAATGCAGTCACTTCCAAATAGATTGAAAAATCAGTGGGAAGATTTGAAGCTTCTTCTTGCAGGAGCTACCCCCATAAATAAAAGGAGCCAGGACAGTTATATATGGGACCCAAGCAGAGGAAAATTTACAATTAAATCAGGCTACAACTTTATTCAAAATCACAACAATCATGAAAATTGGAATCTTTGGTCAGCTGTTTGGAAGAATGAATGCCTCCCCAAAATTAAATTTTTCGCCTAGACACTCCTAAAAGGAAAGATTTTTACAGCGGAAAATTTAAGGAAGAAAGGTTTTCATGGCCCCTCTATATGCGCCTTGTGTCAAAAATAATAAGAAAGCATTCAACACCTCTTCTTGAAATGCACTATTGCAAAACATTGCTGGAAGAAAATCATCGGTCCTCTTGAAATGAACATTGACACAATTGAGCAGCTGATAACTTTAAATAAAAATTGGGTGCAAATCTATCCATTTGTAAAGAAAAAAAATGCCATAATTCGAATCTGGAAGTGCCTCCCTTCCACTCTTTGTTGGCAAATATGGTTAGCAAGGAATAAGTGCATTTTTAAAGGCCAAAAGCCAAATTCAGGGTCCACTTTAGCCAAAACTTGGGGTCAAATTTCGGAGATGATAAGCACAAATGGTGTGCCAATCATGGATAAAAACAGCTGGTAGCAAGAAGAAAAGGATTGGTATAGAAAAGCCCTCATTGAAGGCTCGACAAGGATTCAATATCTAAAGAAGATAGGAGGAAAAACTAGAGATGGAAGCTTCGTGGAAATGAAAAGGAGATAGAGGATTGGACCAAAAATCAAAGAAAACACATTCTTTTCTTCGATGGAGCTTCTAAGAATAACCCTGGAAGAGCAAGGGTAGGCGTGTTAATTCTTGATCTGAATGGTGAGACAAATGCTACCTATGAATGGGGGCTTAGGACTATGACAAATAATAGGGCGGAGGCCTACAGTTTTCTTATGGGATCCAGTATCCTCAAAAGACACCAGGTAAAAGATCCAATCATAATTGGAGACTCAACAATTATAATTGTTGCAATGGAAGCAGGGAGAGACTTTAAAAATCAAGCTTTAAATAAAATTTGGCAAAGGATTTTGGACAACATAAAAATTATGGGAAATATTGTTTTTAAACATGTTCTAAGAAATCATAATCAAAAGGCCGATTCACTTGCCAACAAGGTAGTGGATCAGAGGGTTGGGACAGTGAAAGAAAACCAAAATACTTATGAAAAAACAATCCCATAATTTGCCTTCTCAGGAGGACTAGTACAAGGCTCAAAGCACAGCTAAACACATCAATTCAAAAGAAGCAAAGCATCCACATACGAATAAGCAACAGGAGATTCTCCTGCACGTGACTGGCAGGAAAATCTTAGCCAATCCTTCTCATGCAGTGAGGAAAATCCCTATTATGAAGAAATAGATGCTTTGTGATCTGCTTCAGAAAGGAAACCACCTCCAGGATCAGAACATAGCTTATACAGGTCATATCAATCATGGTAGTTTCCCAAACTGATCTGAACAGAGAGCCGGGCAAGCAAGGTACTCAGGGGATTACTCTGGAGATAGCAGAGAAGAACCACGAACCTAGCAAGCTCAATCAAGCCTATAAAAAGCAACCCAATTGCAGGAACCTCCATCACCAGAAACATCATCGTGCAACTGAAGGGAGAGAGCATCGTTTCTTAAGTAAAAAAGAGTGCTCGGGTTTTCAGGCTAAAAAGGGAGGTGTGCTCAGAGTGTTTAGCAATCTTTGTAGCAATCTCAATATGTAGGAGCCGAGTAGAAGGAAGCAAGTTGTTGATTATTTCAGGTGGGAAAATCTTTATAGAATTAGTCCTATTTTGCATGCCGATTCTTCCTACATACTCACCATTGTGTTAAGAGTGTATACGTCCCTGCTTATAGAGGCTTTGTCTCTCCCCTTTTGGCCTCTAACCTTGTCCTCTAAGGCCAATGATATCAACCCCTTTGATCAAAATCATTCTTAGTTGAAAAGAAGCTCGCTTCTCTTTTTGCTCAATCAGTGTGTTCCCCCTGTTCCATCTCCATCCTCTCTTTCCCTTCACAGCTGTGTTCTTGGCCCTTGTCAAATATCAAAGGAATCTCTGTGTCTTGTCTCTGGTTGATCCACCCAGACTTATGCGCCAGAAGGAACAACAACCAAAAGGAACAACAGTAGAAGGAAGAGCAGGTCGAAGGAATAGTTGGCCGAAGGAACAGTATGCCAAAGGAACAATAGCAGAAGGAACATCAAGAAGACGACAGAACAACAGTAGAAGGAACAATAACCAAAAGGAACAACAGTAGAAGGAACAAAGCCAGAATGAACAACAACCAAAAGGAACAGCAGCCGAAAGAATGATAGCTGAAGGAACAACAACAGGCTGAAGGAACAGCAGCAGAATGAAGGAACAACAGGCCGAAGGAACAACAGCAAGGAACATCAAGTAGAATGAACAACAGAAGAAGGAACAACAACCAGAAAAAGGAACAACATCATAAGGAACAGCAGACGAAAGAAAAACGGACCAAAGGAACAGCAGACGAAAGAAAAACGGACCAAAGGAACAGCAGGTCGATGGAACAACAACAAGGAATAGCAAGTAGAACGAATAACAACACAAGGAACAACAAACTTAAGGAACAACATAATGCAAAACATATGGAAAAGGCCACATAATATACTCTCCCAGTTTACAAACCATAAATTTCTATGAGATATGCTATGTAAATTTGTTTTCTTAGCGGGTCAATATGTAAAACAGTACTCTAGAATAGATAAAAAAACTTCTGAAGTTTTGATACCAAGCACAGAAGAAAGGTCTGCGTGCCTATTTAACCATTCAGTCTATCAGATCAGAACACCGGAATGTAAAAGGAGCTTTCTCCAAAACCTTTTTTGGTAATATAACAACTTTCTGATCCTATTAAAAAAACAAATAATGGGAAGGTTGATTTGAGTTGCAAACCATCATTTAATAAAGATTTCAATGTAAGGTTGTAACATCTGCGCACTCCCTCCATAAATGTGAAGGGATGTAATGTCATTTTCTAGAGCAAAATCAGGAGAAGTTTTAGAGCCATGATTTCTGCAAAATTATTTGATCCCTCTCATAGCCCCATTTTCATTTTGTAATGAGGGTTTTCATTTATATGAAGAACTGCACCACCTCCACTTCTTTTGGGATATACTTGGGTTTCTCTAGCAAAAAATTCCCATGGCATGTTCTTGTCAATATTAGGTTGGATGGTAGATATCATGCGAGAGGAGACCATAGGTTCAAGAAGGAGATCTAAAATGGCAATAGCTTGTGTTGTTGTTGCTTCTGGGGGTATCATCTTGTCACTAAAAGTGACCTTGTTCCTCGCTAGCCATGTTCCCTACCTAGAAAGGGGAGGAAGTGAGGTGTAATCTCTAGTGTTGTCACTTGATACCCACCTTTGCTAGGCTTTCTTCAGGTTGGGCCCTTCTCATTAGCAAGCATGCCCTAACTTAGAAGCGAAGAATGTCTAGAGGTTTCTGGAATAACGACATTCAATTAACAAATGATCAACATTTTCCTTCGATTCTTTACATAAACAACACCAACCAAGGCCTTATTTCTTTTGTCTTGTACACAAAAAGTCCCATGTTAGGATTTTCTTTTTCCCAGGGCACACCACACAAAAACTCTAGATTTGGCCTGTCATTTGAACTTCCACATGTGTTGCCACCATGATTCCAAAGGACCGGAGATGCATTATGATATTAAATAAAGGTATCCTTCTTTAGGGGTATATTGTCTTGAAGAAGATAGAGGCCAGACCAACTCATCAGGTTCTTCTGAAATGTGAACATGTGCTTCTTTTAGGGATTGAATGTAGGAAGGCCAAATTCTTTTATGCTCTCTTGGTAAGTTAAATTGTTTTCTTTTCAACCACAATTGATCCCTGAGAGGATTTTGTTTAGGTATGGTTGTTATTTTTAGAGTATGAATTCCTTTAGATTGAATCATGTCAATTAAATCAACCATGAGACGATGGTATCCATTGCCTCCAACCCATGGGTCGATGCCTACTTGAAATATGGATCCATCTCCAACTTGCCAAGTTATACCATTTTCAATGATGGAGAAAGAGTTGACTATATCTTGCTAAATGATGTATACATTTGATGTTTGCTTGCAGGGGCTTTGAATCCAATCCTCTATGGATAGGGGAGAGATGTATTTTCAATAGAGAACATTGGTACAAAGACTATTAGTGGAGATCAGTCTCCATCCAGCTTTAATTGCCAGGGCTTATGAAAAGTATGACAACTTGTTCAAACCCTAACCTCCCCAAGCCTTGGGTGTAGATATTTTGGACTATTGACCAAAGGGAAGGCAAAGTGCTTTGAGTTACTAGCCTAGAGAAATTTGTAATAAAGATTCTTTATTTTGGATAGGATGGATTTTGGAACCCATGATAGAGACATCTAGTAGAATGGAATGGCCTCTAGAATTGATTTTATTAAGAGTAATCACCTCACCCTGGAAAGCCATCTAGAACTCCATGCTTCGAGTCTCTTTTCAAATTTAGCTGACAACCATTTCCAATCTACAGTTGTGTAAGCGTTTGGCTTAAGGAGGAACCATAGTTAAATTTTGAAACCATTCACAAGATCAACTATATTGTAAGGAAAAATGTGCAAATATAATATGAGCTCCCCATCTGTAAGATCAATGGGGATGATGGATGATTTTCTTAAGTTTATTTCTATTCATGTTGTTGCTTCAAAAATAGTGAAAGCTTCCTTGATAGACAATACATTAGTTCAAGAGCCATCACTAAAAATTAGGATATCGTTGACAAAGAGCAGATGGGTGATACTAAGGGTGGAGGCAACCCTTAAACCCATAAAACCATGTCTTCTGTGGGCCTCCTCTAGGGCTCTACTAAGGCCTTCTGCCACTAAGAGAAAGAGAAGGGGGGAAAGAGGGAAGCCCTACCTTAACCCCCATTCAAATTTGAAGAAGGGGGAGGCTAAGACATTAATGAGGACAAAAAAGGAAGCTAATGTGATGTAGCACATGATCTAGTTGATGAAATATAATCAAAATCTGAGGTGGGTAAGGAGGAGGTGGAGGTAAATCCAAATGACATGGTAAAAAGATTTGGAGAGGTCAATTTCTAGAATGACCCATTTCAGCTTCCTCTACCTGAGACTATGGAGACCTTCATGAGCCACTCCTATGGCATCATGAATTTGTTGCCACTCTAGGAATGCAAATTGTTCCCCATAAATAGATTTGGACATAATAGTTTTGAGAATGAGAGCAAAGGTTTTGGCTATGATTTTGTAAATATAGTTGCAGAGATAAATAGGTTAGACATCATCAAAGGAAGAGGGGTAATTGAACTTGAGGATGAGGGCAATGAAGGTGGAGTTGAAAGAAGTCGAGGAAATGACTTGAGGATATGGATTCTTCAATGACTTGAAGAAGATCATTCTTTAGAAGCTCATAGAAAACCTTGAAAAACTCAATTGGCCACCCGTCTAGTCCATGACTTTTATCATTTTGGAAACCACATAAAACCTTCTTGAGTTCTTCTTTCATGATTGATTCCATCAACTTCTTGTTGTCAACTAGGGCCAAGAAGCTAGGAAAATACAAAGCCAATTTGACAACCTCACAATAGATGCCCAGTGAGGTTCTTTAAAAGGGGAGCTAAAAAAATTGGTTCACATTGAGGTGAGGTCCTCAAAGGAGGAGGTTGAATTCCCTTTTTGAATCCCTAAGTTTCCATATGGTGTTGCTCATCTTTATTCATTTAGTGTAGTTTTGGAAAAGTTGGTATTCTCGTCACTAACTTCCAACCATATAGCTCGAATATTGAGCCTCCGTGTTGCTTCTATGTCATCTAGGAGCTTTTTCTTACTACTTTCTAGATGGATGAGGGTGGTGTTTGATTCCTTTGATTCATATCCTTCTAATACATTTTCTAAAAAAGCCTTCAATTCTGCTTTGACCTCACAAAGTTCCTGGGTATCCTTTTTCATTTTTCCACCAACTACTTTATAGTGGTTTCCTTCTTTGCTTTGAGATTTTGGGCAAATTTCCTTCCTGTAGTCTCTAACAATCAAGGATTGAAAGGTTTTTAGGTTGACTTCACCGGATCATAAAAGGTCCTATCAGTGAGCCAAGTCAAGTTAAATTTGAAAGGGTTGAGGGTTTCTTCCCAGAATCCTTGAATTCTAGAAAGATTGAGGAGTGGTACAAGCCACCTCCTTCTCCAATCCATTGTATGATAAGATTAAGGTTGTCAAAATTATGCTTGGAAAGAAGGAATAGACCAAGCCTCTTTTCTACTAGGTCCTCCCCTGCTCGTTTGTTGTGTCAAGATGGTTTGAGTTTAATAGGTTCAATATCTATGAGGCTGTGATTGCAGATGAATCTGTTGAAAAAATCTAAGTTTGGATCTGCCTGTGCTCTAGTCCCCCATCTCTTTGCTTCACCAATTGAAAATTTTAGATCTCATGCTAAAATCAGATTGGCTTCGTTCATGCAAAATTTATGGTAAAGGGATTCCCAGAAGGGGATTTTGTTCTAGGGGGGCCATTAATGTTTAGGATGAGGGTATTATGGGCTATTTCAACAACCTTGAAATTAAGGCAAATGATCGATTCCATCCCCTAGAGAATTGGTAACATTGATGAATCGAGTGTTCCTTCTTATAGATTGGCCTCCAAAACATGCCTTGGGGTCGTGCATATGAAGTTCCACCCTGGGACGATTTTTTGCTAAATACCATAAATGAGATCTCTGACCCCTAAAGTTTCTTGTAGTGAAAGTATTTCCACTTTCTCCAGATCAACAAGCCGACACAAAGCCAGTTGTTTGTGAGGGTTGGCCAAGCCCCTGCAAGTTAGGGAGAGAATGATCATTAGAAAAACTCTTGGGGGTGGTCATTTCTCTAAGTGCCCCATCAATGGAAAGATGGCACCTTGATGTTATATCCACTAGGGCTTTGTTTTAAGTGTGGATCAGTTTGGAACAACGATCCCTACCTCTACCAACCAAGATGTCAGGGGTGTTAAATCCAAGGTTGTCATAGGGAAGGGAAGGGGTGGACTAATGTGGGCAGAATAAATATCAAGGTTCAGAGGAATATGATGAGGAGGAGGATTCAATAATGGTTTGGGGAGAAGGGGAGTATGTAAGAGGGAGCGGGGGAGGGAGAGATCATGTAGCATAACAAAGAGAGGGGTTGTTATAAAAGAGATGACCCTAGATTGATCCAAACATGGAGAACTGAAACAAGAAACATGAGAAGCGAGAACCAATGAAACACATAAAGAGGGGAGAGGAAAAGTACCCAAGAGTTATGCTTAGTCCCTAATGGAGGCAACATTCCCTAGGCTTTTACTTGAATCCATCTGCTTGTCCTATTGGTGTTGTAGAATTTGCAATGTGGTCGGTCCCGGAGGGGAAGCTGATGAGGAGATAAACATCATTTTTGTTGATTATGTTGACGGAGCTGGTGGCTGTGAGAGGTCTTCTTCCATTGAAGATGGTTCGCTTTGTGGCCCTTGCTAGGATTTCCCTAAACACTGGCTGCCAATGAATGGCAGTTTGTAGTGGCAGGAATTATGTCCATACTGATGGCATTGTCTACATTTGAAGGGGATCCCCTCACAGTCCAATATTTGCTTGTATTTTTTTCCCTTATAGGTGATATCAGTTTCTCCCCATAAACCTACATGAACATCCAATAATACTAGAACCCTTGTAACCTTCCATTTTTTGGCCTGCATGAAAGATAAATCTACATCCAAAAGCTCCCCCATATTCAAGCCTATCTCTGAGAGAGAACCATTAGTCCATAATATCATGGGGAGACCTGACATGTGTACCCACACTGGAATTTTGTCCACCCATTCCTTGTTTGGGTTGAAAGGTAGGTCCCATATTTTGAGAAGGAGGGGAGTAGATTCGATGAACCATCCTCTAACCAAGAAATGGGTTTCTGATAGTTGTTTCAGATTCGATACACATTATTTCTTCACCCACTCATCAATCGTGGCCTCACTGAGTCAACAACCTCTTGCATGGCCAACCATAGTATGCTCAGACATATGGAGAACTTGATTAATCTTGGTGTTGTGGCTTAGCACCATAGGCTTAGATCCTCTGAGATGTTTGATGGGAGGATGAGGTTTCTTTTTGGGGGCCCCATAAGATGCAATAGGAGGAGAGGGGGAAGGGCTAAAGTAGGTTAAAGGGGAAAGAGGAGCTCCTTGTTTGAGACAAAGGGGGAAGGAGCTACTTCAGGGAGAGAGGGGGCGATGGAGGGGGAAGGAAAAGAGAAAGAGGACGAGTGAGTTGGGGGAGAAGAAGCTAGGAAGCGTATGGGGTCAAAGAAGGGTTAAATGGGGGGAACAACACTTCCTAGCAAGTTAGGCGCCCTCAAGGAGATTTGGAGGGTTTTTTGAAGCCTTAAATCAGGCGAGGACATGGGGAGCAACTTAGAAGCAAAGGGTAAAGAGGAAAGATGGGATCTAGGGACGAAGAAGGGGAGACACTGTTGTGACTGGCTAGAGAAGAGCATTAGTTGGATTTCTCCTGAAAGAGATGAGATCATGGAGCCACATGCGAAACTAAAGATGGCAGGAGCTACAAGAAGTTGGTTCTATGAGGGATAATCTTCAGCTTGTGACAAAATTTGGAATGAAACAACAACTTCATTTTGATAGGAACCATCATAGATCCATCTTAAATACAGATCTAACATGAGCCGAGAGGGATCCAATTTATTCACGTCTAATTTTTTTTATGAGCCCGCATTATTTAAATGTTTTGTATAGTTATTTTTTATTTATTTTTACTTATTTATTTTTAGTTTTTTCATAATTTTTATTTTTGTGGACATAAGAAAATTTTCAATTCAATTTTGATGACAGACGAACAACGTTACACATCATACTGGGATGTCGAATGAGCCTCTCGACTCAATAAGAGGAAGATCTAGACTTACCGAGAGAAGAAGCATTGAATGGAACAAAGAAACAACCCTCCATAGGGTTGTGAGAACCCAAAGGAAGAACTGAGCCAACCACTTCCTCTAGAAGGTCTTCTGGGCCTGAGTCCATAACGGGCTGATCGTCCATCTCACCGCTATGAATATGAAGGTGCACAAATGGTGGATCCATGGTTCCCAAGCTGCTCGGGGTAGATTTCTCGCCTTGGGAGCTAACAAAATGAGAGGTAAAAATAGATTTGCCTTCAAATGGGTCTTCCAAGTAATCCAAAAATGTTTCCTCCAGGGTGAATAAATTTTACCCTTAATTCAACCCATGAGTAGCTAAAAACAGAGGAGGAGGGAGTCGTTGGTTGAGAAACCATTGGGTAACCACTAGGTATTCGATCTATGGAGTTAGATTTGGCCGTATTTGAAAAGGATTGGTAGGCTAACCGAGACCCAAAATTTCTTCAAGTTGGAAAATTAACATTAATGCAATGTGTGCATAGTCTATGCATGAACCCACTAGAGAAGTTGCAAAAACTAGGGCCTGATAGATCAAATCAATGAGAGCGTTACAAGGGCATTGCTAGTGCAAATGTGACCTGTAGACCCTTCATGCAATCCCCATTTCCTCATAGAAACCTCCAAATCACCATGGCTCCTCTTAATCCAAGGATATCAATATCATTTTCATTTTTGTATGGTTGCCCTAGTTATGAAGATATGTATGTTTATTTTAAATAGGGCTTCCATAATTTTAATTTAATTATCAATAATTATTAGGTGGATGGTAGGAATTTAAACTCCACAAAATATTCTAGAATATTCTTAATAGTATTCACAAATCAAAAATTAAGATTTATCTCCAAAGCGATTATGGTTTTTTTTTCCCTTTAACTAAATTAATTAAACCCACCAGTTGGTTTCTGTGGGGCTTAGTCCTCACCAGGTCAAGGTTCAAACCTAATAGGGATGGGTTGAGGATGAAAGCCACTTCAAGATAATTAAACTTCCCAAGGGGCATCGAGGCTCGACTAAGCCTTGCACAATTCTAGTAATAAATATCACATTGTGGGTGGATCTGTCTTCTTCCATCCAATAAATGGGCTTAGCCCTGACTTAGGTTCAACCTAGTCAAAACATAACATAAAATAAAATAAAATAATAATAATTAATTTTTTTTTTTTTTTTTCACAAAGTCGGTTGTTGTATTAAATTCTGAAAAGAAAAAAGAAGGAGATTGAACTCCTGAGGTACATGATATGCCATGAAGTGCTAGGAGCATAGGAGTTACAGGTTGGAAAAAAATCCTCCTTAGTCCTGCCTCTTTTGGCTTTGAGGAAAACTAAACAGAAGTAGATTCTTACATACTGGAGCAGCAAAAAACAACATTTGCAAAACATAGCTAATCTATATTAATGTGACTGATGTGCCGCTCTATGGATTCTTTCGGATTGTCATCTACACTGACTTGCTTAGCACTTGAGGAGCTTGTGGCAACTGCAGTGTGCTTTTCCATCATATATTTCAGTATTTCAATGGACTCTTCCACATGGATGCACCTGTTAGATAAGTGGTTGAACTGCTCATGTAGTGAGGAAATCCTGTGCAGAAACAGATTGATATCAGCTTGGTACTTTTCGTTGATAATGCGATTTTGACTGTTGATCTTTGCATCTAAGAGTTTTTGATGAACTCTTATTTGCTCCAGCTCGGCTTGAAGATCTGCACAATGAAGACAGTCTTCGCTCTGAGCCATTGTTGCAAAAAGAGGATGTAACAGAGAGAGCTGGGAAAACCAAGTCACGGTAGTGAACCACTGCGCTTGAAGGCGGACTATAGAAGTAATAAACAACAAAAAGGGATAAGGATAAACTAGAGGTTCTAAGCTCATACAAAAGTCAGAGCCAAAAGGAAAAAGCGAGGGCCTCAGGGAAGAAGGATCGATCCGGGATTACATAGTGACAGGGAAGAGGAAGGGCGGTGTGCAACATGAGAGATGGGTGGAATATACAGAGAGGTGGGGACGACGATGGGCTATTATAGGATAGGAGGGAGGAACAAAGGAAGGGCACGGGAAAGCATGGGGCCAATCCTGCGTAGTCAGAAGGGCATGGTCGATTAGAAATAAGTCGGCTAGATTACTGATGGAGGTCATGGGAATGAAAGTTTCGATAATGTGTCGGATCCCAAAGAGGATCTTGATCTTGTTGCAGATTTGAAGGACCTATAGCCAAATCCATCTGTCGGAGCTTTAAGATTTGCTACAACTCGGACTGATACGAATAGAGATCTTGGTCATGGTAAATATTGCCGAGTCTCCTCGGCATTGCATAGAAGGCTGCCCATTGGCATGAGTATCAACTTGTTTATTGAGAGAGCGAAGGATATGAAGAAAGCACAAATTTGTCATTGATTGATGTAAAAATTGACAAAGTTTAATGATCTATTGTAGGAGAACATTGGGGGATTCCTTGTTCTGAGCCATTAGACTGATAACCACCGCCGAATCTCCAAAAATTTTTGTTGTACCTACACCAAGTTTGTTGAGTTGGATGAGCCCTTGATATAGGGCCGAAGCTTCTACCCTGTTGTTGGAAATTTGCCAAAGTCCCCATTCATAAAAGAGAATGCGATCCCCATTGGCATTGAAGATGACTCCCCCTGCTCCTGCAATTCCAGGATTTGACTTTGAAGCTCCGTCAAAAAATAGATAATAGCTGTTGCAGTTTTTTAACCATATTGCAAATTCATCATCCTTTAATCTAATTTTCCATCTGTGGGGCTCCTTGCTATGCCGGTCTTTAGCTACATTGCCATTCTAATTGCTATTATTTTTATCTAGTAAATAACCAATGAAATTCCATTCTTCAACACTGAGCATAGTGATATCTATGTTGCTTTGATTTTTGGCAGAAATGGTTTCTAAGGTGAGGCTCCTTGCCTTATTGCAAAGATTTCTTATGGCCGAATCCTTGTCCTTGAAAACTTTACAGTTTCTAGCCAGCCAAATGTTCCATAACATAGTGTAGGGAAGGGTATCCCAGACCCTTTTCACTATGTTGCTCTTCTTTTGCTGCCAAGGAAAATTCTTTTTCCAATGGTGGATAACTTCTCCTATGGAGTTCTGATTATTCCAAGGGATATTGTCAATATGGGATAAATTTTTCCAATAGGTGATGGCAAAGGGACAGACAATGAAGAGGTGTTGTATGGATTCTTCAGCAGCTTGACAATTGGGGCAGCGAGAAGGGCCACTGATGCCCCTCTTTTGCAAATTATCTGCAGTGAGGATTTTCCCCTTTAGAAGGGTCCAAATGAAGAATTTAATTTTTGGAAGGGCCTCAGATTTCCAGACCATTTTCTAGTGATTCCATATGGGCGTAGGATAATTGTTGTTGCAGATGTGCTGGTGGCCAGCTTGAATAGTGTAATTTGATCCAGTTGGATCCCATCGAAATCCATCTAATTCATTCTTTTTTATAGGAGCTTTACTGTGGAGATGAGATTCAAGAATGGATAAGCTTGCTTTGAGGTCATTGGGGATGGCTGGAAAGGACCACCCTAGCCATAGATGGGAATGTGGATCCTAGCGAGAGATTTGATCCAGATAATGGATGCCTACGCTATCAAAGAAAGTGAGAATAGGATTGATTCCGTTGTGACTATTTATTGGTTGTTGTCCCATTATCTTATCTGCTCCAATATTAATATTGGCTCCTTCATTGGGTACTTTAGAAATGTTCTGGGCCATGAACGGTATTGCTCTTTTACATAAACACCATATTTTAGAAGAGTCTCTGATAGGAATATCTTGGTCAAATAGCTGTTATCTGGGGAAGTTCAAATATTTAACTTCCAGCACCCTTTTCCACCAGGCAGAAAGACCGGTTATAAATCTCCAAGCAATCTTACCTCCGAATGCAAGGTTTAGGAATTTGGGGGATCTGATACCAAGACCTCCTCGGTCTTGGGATTGAATAACGTGCTTCCAATTGACCAAATTGAATTTCTTTTTGTCATTTTTCCCTCCTTGCCAGATAAATTGGCGCAGGATGACTTCCATTTTGTAATGAAAGGAAGCTGGAGCTTGATGAAGTGAGAATTGATATAAAGGCAGAGAAGAAATACCTGATTTAAGAAGGATGAGGCGACTTGAGCCAAATGGATCCCCATTTCTCCACATTTCTCTTCACCTTGTCAATGACAGTGTCCCAAGTTTCTGCCTTCAAAGGTCCTAGAATCACTGGCATGCCCAAGTAGGTGAAGTGAGTCCAGTCATAGTTGCAGGAGACTCCAAAGGTATTGGCAATGTTGTGAATGATTTGAGCTCTTGTATTCCATCCATAAATGCAACTTTTTAGCTGATTGACTAGACCGCCAGAGTACCTCATATATTTATCTAAAAGAGTCTTGAAGCGCCGAGCTATTATGATGGAAGCTCCTCCAATTAGCAAGGTGTCATCGGCAAATTCCGAGTGGTTTATATTCTTGACTCCATTCCCAAATTTAATTCCTGTGATGAGGCCCACCCTGCGGTTGAAGTCCAGTGCTTTACTAAAGGATTCAACCATTAGAATAAAAAGATAAGGAGAAA